>BJCM01227804.1:0-33780 GCA_018326385.1 Flaveria bidentis
AATGAATGAAAGAATAAATAAAGTTATACCTTGTTGTATGTATGACGTATGCTCATGTAATGAAGTATAAAGGAAAGGTTTTAATGAAAAGAGTATTTTTATATATAAATTACTCAAGGTACTTTAATGCTTTTAAAACTAGAACTCACTCAGCAACGCTGACTTTTATACATTTTCAGTTGGCAGGTAATTTGTTGCTGAGGATGGCACGCGGGGGAAGCTACTCGGCGGGGCAAGACTGACATCCATTCTTAATAAAAATCACTGTTGTTTTGTAATGCAGTCAAACTATTCTTTTGCAAACTGATTAAACCAAGGTGTATTGCTTAACAACAGTGTTTATAATGAGATGAATGGCTTTTGTTAAAATTAATTATGCTGCTTAAATTTGTAAGCTTATAATGTTTTATGTAATTATAATTGTGAAGGACCAACGGTGAGGTCTCTGGGAACGGGGCCTTACAGAGGAAGACAAAAAGAAGATTGTTGTAGATCAGAAAGCGATGATCGCTCTCCAAACTGCTCTTCCAAACTCTATCTAAAGAGGGTTCAACAAGTATAAAGCTGCTAAGAAACTATGGGATGCACTAAAGCTTATGTATGAGAGGTCTAACGAAGCAAAAAACAAGAAAGACCTCTTGAAGCATCATTTTGAGAAATTTACCTACAAGACCGGTGAAACCATGACTCAACAATACTTTAGGTATGTTAAGATTGTGGATACTCTAATGGTTATTGGAGTAACTCTTGAGAACAATGATATTATAAGGATATTTGTGTCTTCTCTTCTAAGACAATAGGCACACTATTGTGTGCTCACTAAGAGGATTGAAAACCTTAAGACCCTTACTCTCACAGAGTTGTATGGTATCCTAAGTGGATAGTAGATGGAGATGAACATGCAAAATCCATCTAGTGAATCCAACAATCAACAGAGTTCAGCCCTTCATGTTGTTGAAAGGGATTGGAGAGAACCACCGCATCATCTCATCTGCTACCCTGATACTCACAAAAGGTTCCTTTTATCACCATCTTGGAGACACCAAGGGCTAGCTACATCTAAGGAATACCATTCTAAAAGACAAGCTCTTCTAAAGCCTTTGTGTCTACTGATGAAAGCAGTGGTAACTTTCTCTTCACTCTTGAAGACATAGACTATGTCTATCCAGATGATCTGGAGTACATGGAGATAGTCCTAGATGGCTCTTCTCACTCAATGAGCCAAAAAGTTCTACAAGAGGACACATAAGAAGTTTCCCAGGACTGCAACTAGTGAACAGTTTTGGCTGGATAAAAGTAAGGTGAAGTGTTACAACTGTAATCAAATAAGAAACTTTGTTAGGGAGTGCATCGTACGAAGGAGAAATGGTGGCCAAGCATAATCCAAAACAAACTATACTGATGGAGATCCACAGACTAAGAAGCCTAAGCATCAAGCTTCAGTTCTCGTTGAAGAAAGAGGTTTTGATTGGAGCTTTTAGGTTGAATATGCATCTCCAAACCAAACACTGATGGTTGACCATAAAGAAGCCAAGGTATTAGAAAATCTTTGTACTCCTGAATGTACTGCTAAAGTTAATAGATAAAGGTCTTATAACTTGGGAATAAGATCTGACATTGAGTCCTTAAACATCTTAAAAAACTAATTTTAAAAGAGCTAAAAATGATTATAAACTTAAAATAGAAAATCTAGAGAAAAGTATTTCAACTCTTAAGCATGAACACACCAAGTACATACCAAGTTAATTAAATACCTAACTAAGCTTGTGATCATGCAAAGCCAGGGTAGAATAATGTGTTCATAAAGAAAAGACCTTTAAGAAGATTATATCCTAATCCTTTCATGCAAAGATTTGTTATCAGAACAGGCATGTACTAGGATCTACTAAGATGGTTCATCCACACACTTTATTATCTATAAGATCTCCAAGGCCTGGAACTTTTCAAGATGAGCTTCCCCTCATAGACCCTATTCAAGGAAAGGATGAAGATGAAGAGGAGATAGAAAAGGATGGATTTGAAGAGAGTGAAAAAATTCATACTAAGAAGGGTCACTATTCTTTAAGGAGAGGAAAGATTCAAAGATGATCAAGTCCAAAAGGAAGAACTTAATCAGAATAGCCAAGAGAAAATCAAAGAAGGCTCAAGCGATTAAGACCACCTTTAACTCCAAGCAAAAATAAGTATTTATCTCTGCTGGATTTGAAGTGGTAAGGGTTGAAGACTTAACTATGGACTCTAGTACCAGTATTTCTAGTTCATGCCCAACTCATCCCTGTGTAGAAAAGAAGGTTGATCCATTGTGCACCACTAGTACATAGCCTGAACCATCCAGTTCCAAGAGCAATCCTTACCCTAAGAAGACTACTATATCATTTATTAAGATGAATATGGAAGTGGAAAGTGATCAAGCTCAGCCTTCTACTCAAAAGAATACTCTCGAAAGGAAGCCAACTGAATGCATCATGTGGGTAGTACTTCTTATTTTGCTAAGAATTGCTTCTACAATCCAAAAAGTACTATCCATATGGCTAAGAAAAAGACTTATGAGAAGAAGAAGAAGATATCTTCGAAAGGAAAATCTTTTCCTTTCAAAAGCTCCAAAGTGAAGAAGAAGAAAAGTGAAAACTTGAGTTCGGAAGAAAATTTGGTCTTGAGAGAAAGGAATGCTTCCGAAGTACTGAAGTCTACTGCAGTGGAGGCAAACTCTTCCGAAGTTCTAGCCTCCAAAACTTATGAAGACATCAAAACTTCCGAAGTATTAAAGGTGAAGTCTAATCTTCAAAAGATGTTACGGAAGATAAAGGAAGACCATGTGACTAAAAGTTCTTTATCAACAACAACAAATGATTCTCAAAGCCTGAATATAAGATCAAACACTATTGCATTGTCTTCAATTCACTTTGATAAGCCCAAGACCAATAAGGCTTGGGTTTCCAAATATAACTAACAATATGTTTTTATGAAGAAACAACTAAAGACCAAAAAGAATGTATGGATCATTGATAGTGGTTGTTCTAGGCACATGACAGGCAATGTATCTTTGCTTCAAAACTTTGAGGAAATTGATGGAGGGCTGGTTGTTTTAAGTGGAGATTTAGGTGGTAACATTACTGGAAAGGGCAAGGTCACAAATAGGAAGCTCGACATTGAGAAGTAAACTTTTTCAAGGAGCTTGGCTACAATCTACTAAGTGTATCCTAACTTTGTAATCAGAGACATAACATGCTTTTAGTGAGCATGAATGCACTATTCTCAAGCTTGGATAACCTTCCTAATCCAAGGCTTATAGAGTATACAATCTAAGAACTAAAGTAGTTGAGGAGTCATTCAATGTTACTTTTAATAAGCACACTACTAGTGTGAAAAGTTTTGGTTCTGATTGGTTATTTGATCTTGATTTAGTTACCAACTATTTTAACAAATCTTGTGAGAATGTTTGAGGATCTATAGGTAACTTATTAACAGGAGATCTTGATCCAAGATTTGAGCTGAGAAGAGTAAGCAAGAAAACTACTTCAGCTCCAGTGGTAAGGAACCGTGCAGATGGAAATTCATTTGGCACAACCATAACAAATTTAGTTGATACATTCGAGGTGCCTATAAATTCCAACTCAAAGGCATAGAACTCAAATGAAGGAGTTTCCAATATAAGAGGAAATGGAGGTGGTGATAGTGGTCAAAAATTTCTTGATGTTGATTACCACTTCATAGAGGACAACATCAATGATATCACACACTCATTGGATCAAGCTTCTTTTGATAAGTGTGTTGATGTGGTGGATGACACTCCATTTCTAGATCTAACTTTCACGAATTTGGATTTGTCTAATCAACTTGTTGTGATTCCTTAACTTAGGATCCAGAAGTCACACCTCACCCCAAACATCATATGGGATAGCGAGACAGGGTGAGAACAAGAGGAGAAACTCATCACAAAAATGTTTATCTATTCTCTTGTTTCTTTTCTTGGATAAAACCCAATAAAGTTGATGAAGCTTTGAAGTATGGTAGTTGGGTTGAAGCAATTCAGGAGGACCAACTTTATTTCAAAAGGCAAATGGTTTGAAACTTATGCCCTCTTCCTTAAGTGAAGACCACCATAGGTACCAAATGGGTATTTGTAAATATAAAGGATGATAGAGGACTTGTCATCAAAATCTGTCACACCCCCGCTAGAAGTGTAAACACGAGGATGTTACGGACGGGATCATCATGACATATTAGGGGTCCAAGAGAATCACTAAAGGCATTCTTTGTAAATGGTTCATGACGTTACCTAACACATAGGAACACTGCCAAGTATAGTCAATCCCAAAACATTATACCATAAATGCATAAACAGTCCAAGGTTCCATTTAGGAACAAACCAGCACAAGTACAAAACAATCCCAAATACAAAAGCAGCAATTAAAATCCAACATTGAAACAATCCAAAAAGAGTCTAATAGTCCCATGAAAAGTTTATTGCTCCCAAGCGAGTGGTCTTGTCTATGGTCCAAAGACAAGCACCTAAGCCTCATTACCTGAAGAGGCATGCTCTACAAAGACAACAAACGTTGGTGAGTTCACAGTTTAAAGTACAAACATTTTTCCGTGTATAACATAAACAAAGGTGGTATGTGGGTAAGAGTACAAAGCAGTCATAGATATCAACACAAGTTCAAAGTCAGCAACTCTAATTATGTCCAAGTCCAATTACTCGGATAATATTCACCCAAAGGCACGCCCAAGCCAAGTCAGTCTTGACTAGTATACTGACGATAGGGGTGGGGTGTCAACCTTTTAGTACTAACAATACATCTCCATGATGTTGAAGTCACAAGAACAAGCTCAAGTCCAAGTACACACTCATGAATGAAAATCTAGAATCAACCTATGTCTCAAACTATATACATTGTTCCAAAATAGTCTTTAAGGCATGACATAATCCAATACCATGAGCATGATTTTCCCTCAAGTAAAACATATTTAAAAAGGGGTCGGGAAACTCACCTCGAAATAGTACAATCCAAATTCCACAACACGCAAAGCAAGCACTAAAGGCACAAAAACACAAAAAGGATTACTGAAGAACAAAAAGCATGACCAATATGGTTGTAATCCTTGTAGCCCAGTCTTTAATTTTAATCTTGTTTCTTAATTTTATAAAAAAACATCATTTACTAAAAGGTCAAGTCCAAAGTCAGATTTAAACTTTAAATTTTGTCATATTTAGGGTTTTAGTTATCGCTTTGTATTACTTTATTAATGTCTGTTGACCCACATCAATTTGTCCATACATATTGAATTAGAGACATTATTCTTTTATCTTTTTAAAAGTCACTTAATCACTTTTAAGTATAAAACATGTCTTCATTTTATTATTTATTTTCAAATCCTTATTTGTAAGTTTAAAAAATATTTCAGCATGAAGAACCGATAGAACACTAGTTTGGAACAAAACGTCCTATATTTTTTACAGCAAACTTTTTAGTTTCTTTATCTTGTTTCTTTGCATCCTAAACCTCCATATTTGACCCATATTGATTCAAGTACTTGAAAAAGAACATTTATTACATGTTACAATTAGCCAAAATTTAATTAAAAACTTGAATCATTCCAATTTTCAACCCCAAATAGTTAGTTGGATTTTAGCCTTCCACTTCACAACATTACTTAATCAATTCATAGTTTTGATTGTTCAACACGTCCATCTATTCAAGAAGCAAAATAAATGATTTATAATTTCAAGATGTTGATTATAAATAGGTCATCCAAGATTACAACCCAATTTTGATAGATTCAAAGAATATATATACAAAGATCGAGAATCAGGGTTATTATGTTTAGAAGTTCCAATACCCAAGACAACTAGACCTTCACAATCCAATGCCCAAAACCAAGAACACAAGATTACTAGATGATGATTTAGATGTTTGATGATGAAAAACATCAACAACTTGAACAATAGAGACTAAAATCATCAAAATAAATGCTTTTTACCGGTAAAAGTATGAGTGATCAAGACTTGACTAAAATCAAATCTTGAACAAAGAAACATCACCAAAATCAATGTTGATGATGATTTGATGAATAAGAATAAGTATGATGGCGGCTAGGGTTTTGTCTAGAGAGAAACCTTGGAGAACAAGTGTAGTGAAAAGAAATAACGAAGGAAAAATCAAAGGGGAACCCCTTTTTTGAGGGTTTGTGGCCAAGGGTGGCCATGAATGGGCCTCCTAGGCCCTTTTCTTGTCTTTTCCAATACCTCTTGTCTCGAATCACGTGTCATCCAATTTTTACGTTTTTAAATTTTACGCGTTAATACGATTCCAAAGGATTATTATATGCTATATAAATTATTTAATTTAAAATTTTGAATTAAATTAAGTATATTTGGTAGACTTTAGGCAAAGCCTACTGATATACGATTTGTGTTCAAGTCCTTAAATTAAGATGTATATATTTACATTTTTAAGTCTTTAGATCAATTTTAAGCACACAACCATCATGCTAAGTCCAAATTGGTGAATGTACTCTGTCATCATGCCTAAGGCCCACTAGTACATATTAAGCCCATAACAGTGGAGGAGGATTTAAGGGGTCGGGGGACGCCCCCCCCTTTTTTCGTCGGTAGTGTTAAATTTTAGTCCGGTAGTGTAAATGTTTGGCCGGGTAGTGTCAATTTTTATATAAAACTTGAGTTCGCCCCCCCTAAAATAAATTAATTTTGCCCTCGCCCCCCTACGGATATGTTCAAGCTCCGCCACTGGCCCATAATACACAGTTCTAGAACACGGGTCTAAAGCACTATTCTCAAACCAAGTCAACATTATATTAACTTTTAAGTCAATGTTCATTAAATAGACAAAGACAAAGTCAAAGAGTCAAAATCAAAAAGTGAAGTAATTGGTTAAAGTAAATTGTCAATACACATATTTTGGTGACAGATGTCACAAGAACAAAGCTAGACTAGTTGTTCAAGGATACACACAAGAAGAGGGGACTGATTATACAGATGTTTTTGCTATAGTGGCAAGACTTGAAGCTATTAGGATATTCTTTGCTTTTACTGCATCCAAGGATTTCAAGGTCTATCAACTTGATGTCAAGTGTGCTTTCTTATATGGGGTGATTGATGAGGAGGTGTAAGTCAAAAAACCACCTAACTTTGAAGGCCCTAATCATTTTAATTATGTCTGCAAGCTTTATAAAGCTTTTAATGGGCTACACCAAGCTCTAAGGAAGTGGTATGAGACACTATCGTAGTATCTCTATCATCATGGCTACAAGAGAGGTCATATAGATGGAACACTCTTTATTTAAGGAATAGGAAATTACTTGATGTTGGTTCAAGTTTATTTAGATGACATTATCATTGGGTCACCTAATCCAAATCTCTACAAAGACTTTGAGAAGCTAATGAAGAGTAGATTTGAAATGTGTGCCATGGGGGAACTCAATTTCTTTTTAGGAATTCAAGTGAAGCATGTTGACAATGGTATATTTATAAATTAGTTAAAGTATGTACATCTCTATAGGGCTATGATTAGGTCTTTTATGTACCTCACAATCAGCAGGCCTGATATCATGTTTGCCACATGCATTAGGGCAAGATATCAAGCCAACCCCAAGATGTCACACCTAGTTGCTGTTAAGAGGATTCTTAGACATCTCAAACCTGCTCCAAAACTAGGCCTTTAGTATTCAAAGAATTCTGACATCAATCTGTATGCTTATACAAATAGTGACTATGGTGGCTATAATATGACTACAAATCCTACATCTAAGGGATGTTAATTCCTTGGTGGAAGTACAGTCTCATGGCAATGTATGAAACAATCATGTGTGTCAGCATCAACTGTTGAAGCTGAATACAGTGTTGTTGCTAACTGTTGTGATTAAGTGCTTTGGAATCATAATCAGATAATGGACTATGGAGTCAACTTCAAAGAGACTCTCATCCACATAGACAACAATAGTGTTATATCTATCATAGAGAACCATGTGTAACACTCGAGGACAAAACGCGTCAATATCAGGCATCAATTGATTAGAGATAATTTTGAAAAATGATTGATAAAAACTGGTTGAAGTTAACACAAATGAACAATATGTTGATCTATTCATCAAATTTTGATAAACGGAGATATAAATATCTTGTATCAGCTATTAAAATGATTAACTTTTAGTAGATTTTTCTTAAATTAAACTCAAGATTATTTTTAAATATGTGTGTTCTAAGTTGTCTATATTACCAGCTACATATGCCCATTTTACTTTGGAAGAAAACATTTCTAAAAATTCTAGATACATTTTCTCTTGGAATACATTAAGTTGTCTTCGAAAGAACATTATGTCTTCAAAACTAATAACTACTTATACGACATTTACCTTCGAAAGAAATTTTGATATATCTTCCGAAGCTTAAACATGCTTCAAAGTACCTTATATGCGTTGAAGGACAATCTTCTTAAGAAAGCAATTAAGCCTTGAAAGATTTATTCATTGGAATAAAACTTCTCAATTTTAATCTCTTCCGAACCCAAATATATCTTTGGAAAAAAAATACTCAAAGTATTTGCTTCTGCAACAAAATTTTTATAAACCTCGGGAATATCTTCCGATGTCAAATTACCTTTGGACCATTTTGACTACCAAGAAAAAACTACATTTTTGGGAGCTTTTTTAGAGGTGGGATCACCATCAGAATTTCAAACTTTATCCTTTTACATTAATTTTATCTCAAATACAGTTCATATAAATATACCTTTTAATGTTTCCCCCTTTTTGACCTTCTTCCTCATCTGCAAATCTTCCTAACCTAAATTCACCCATAACCCACCTTTGTTCTTATCTTTCTTCATCATAACGAAACCAGCCAGATTTCTCCATGCAACTACACAGTCAACACAATCAAGTTGCTCTTTTAACATCTAAGAAAGATCCTAGTTTCTCGGAGTTTGTGCGTTCTTGACTTTATCAAACTATTTGACCTCCCTAACCATAGATCCTCCATTGTATGAAGAACAACTCTTAGAGTTTTGGAGGACCTGCCAAGAGGTCATTATGGATAGGGAGAAGGCACTGTCTACCATAGTGGTAGGCAGGACAATTTTCATCACTCCAACCACTATTAATACACATATCAGGTTGAATGATGAAAAAGTTGAATTGTCCTTCCCAAAATCTGTTGTGAACTAGTCTTTAAGGTAGATGGGTTATGAGGGTGATTCCTCAGTAAGAACTTTCAGAAAAGGAAAGGCCTCCTCCCATTAGCAATACCTCCTTCATATTATCATTCATTTTCTATCAAACAAACATGGAAGATGGGATCAAATTCCATAGGACCTATCCCCCATAGTCCATGGCATTGTTCAATGTGTCATGTTCAGGTACTCTCAATTTTTATATAAAAATTTTCTGGCAAATTTAGACTCCTTAGAATATTACATATTCCTAGATATGTTCAACATATTCTTAAATGTGAACTGGGCTCATAGTTAAGGGGAACATGAAATGTTCTTAAAAAAGGATAGATAAAGCCCAACATCTTTAAACTATAAGAAAGCCTACTGTGGGCTTATTAGGGATAGAAACAACCCTAATCCCAAAAATGTTAGAGCTCATTACTCAATGTGGCAACCTAGCAGCACCAACTAGTATTGAACACACACCTTCTACATCTAAACCACCCACACAGCCAAAAATTACTCTTACCTACACAAGAAAAACCAAATGAACCCCTATACAAGCTACTCAGGTTATCCAGGCCCCCATATACTTGTTTATGCAAGAGGAAGTGCATACTAGAGCTCCTAGTTCCCCTAAGGAGCAAACCACTCCCATCATGCTTTTGATCAGTGTTGAGGTTACTCATGCCCGGTCTGATGAGCTCACAACACCAACAGCCTTAGGCCTTCACTCAAAGTCTCAAAAATCTAGTGAATAACCTTCATGGGAAAGCTACCATTCCCAGCCTCTTATTCTTAACAAACCAAATCCCAAACTTAAATTCTATGATGACAAAGACATGGGGTTCAGTGAGTACCATAAGTCTTTCTTCTCTGCCTCTGCTCAAGGTAAGATGAGTGCTCATGACTCACTAAAGTATAGCCCACGTCATCTACCCAAAACTGATTGTGGATCTCCTTGAACTTGTTTAGGAGGTCCATATGGAAGAGGCTTTCACTTTTGCAAGTGATTACATCTTTAAGACCTCAACCATGGAAACCCAGCCCATTAACACTACAACTAAAGTTGTAATGGTAAATGGGAAATCTAGCAGGCAAGAACTCACTGTTGGTGATGAGGAAGAAGAGTTTGGTCTTATTCTCTCGCCCCCCCATAATTATTCTAATGAAGATGAGCAGAGTCTGAAACTAAAGGTGCACAAATTGACTAAAAGTTGCACCTATTTAGTCTCAAAGGTCAGTCACCTAGAATCTCATGTGACTACCTTACAAAAAAGGGTCAATGACCAGTTCTTGAGATCACCAATCTCAAGGGAAAGCTAGTTGAGAGACCACTCAAGAGGACTCAACTAGGGCTATAATAGCTCATCTATGTAAGAGGATGATGCTACCATAATGGAGGAGAAAGTCCTACCTGCAATCACAGAACCTAAGAGTTCTTCTAAGAGTATGGACATAGAGGATTCACCACTGTCACTTGCACTTGTCCATACTTAGAAGAGTATGTACATAGAGGATTCACCACTCTCACTTGCACTTGTCCATACTTAGCAATCTCATCAAATTCACATTGATTTGGACTCACTCATACAAAGTATGTTTGAGAAGGGAATTCCAAGGGCTATGCCTATCCCACCCTATGATGTTGAGAATGAAATACTAGGGTGGAGGTAGGATGCTGACAGAAGAGCCTTAATACTCTTTAGACTTCATGGACAACAAGAAGTCTTTAGTTTTCAGACCCTAAAGTACTATGAGAGTCTTTATCTAGTTTATATGTAACTTGCCAACCCAAATGAAAGTGTGTTAGCTGATAGACTAGCTTAGAGGATTCAAGATAGGATTGTTGAATAGTTGAGATTAAGAAGAAGACAAATGCTAATAGGAAATGCCATTGGTTAACTAGATATTGAGGTGGACCCTAAGATTAGTTTCGAACGATAAACCTTGAATAAAGGCCCAATGATAGAACCTATAAACCTTGAGACATGAACTACTTCAACATCCTCTACCCTCAATGATGCACCAGCTGGTAAAGGTGTTTCACAACCTCTCTCTGGCCAGAGCTCAAGTGCTAAACCAAGCAATGAAGGTCAAAGCTCTCTCCACCCTGAGTCGTAAACGCCTATGAGTGACAAAGAGAAAAAGAAAGTTGACTCCTAAGGATATTGAGTAGGAGGCAAGAGAGAGTAAGAGGAAGCTAAGGGGAGAGAGTTCAAGAGGGACCCCAGGCTTCATGTAAGCTGCAATCAGGGTTGGCCCCAGGCCAAACACTCAAGATGATGGGTCAAAAGCAGCCAGATTGAACTACTTGGGCACCAGAACCTGCAACATTGATGAACTCATTTTTGTTGCCTTAGAAGAGTTAAATGAACTGATACAAGTTTTTTCTATCTAATGATTTATTTGAAAATGTTATACAACTGCATATATTGTAATATGATAAAATAATTTAGAAAAATATAAACGTAAAAGAAATTAGATTAGATAAACATATACCTTTATATAAAACAAATGGGAATTTAATAATACAAAATATTACTCATTGTCCAATAATAATACATACTATTAATTTGAACGTAATAATCTCAACTTTTACTTTTATTATCAACAACAGTCTTAATAATATAATTATCATACATTCCCAATTGATTTGTACTTATTTTAGGCTCGATTTAACTTGTATATTTAAATTCTTTTCATATATACTATTGTGAAGGAAATCGAGTAAAAATAAATCGTAAATTTTTAATAATTATGTTATAAAGATTGTTATTGTTAATAAAAATAAAAGTTGGATTTTTACCGGCAAAACTAATAATATATATTATTTTCAGACAATTAGTAGTAGATAATATTATTAAAATTCAGTTTACTTTATATAATATGAGAAACTAGTATTAGTTAAATAAAATACGTACAATTTACACATAATGTTTTTAGCGTCCTAATAAAGAGACACCTCACTTTATAAATCGACACCCACCTATACACCGCGTATGGATCCATACGCGGCGTATAGAGTCGAATACACTAAAAACGAAGAAAATTTAGGGGATGTCAGAGAGCTATACGTCCCATATAGCCCTATACGAACCCCCTATACGACACATATAGGGCTATACGACACGTATAGCGAATTTCGACACTGACTACAAGGAAAAATTCAGAGGGCCTGTCGGAAAGCTATACGCCCCATATAGCCCTATACGACCCTTCTATACGGCACATATAGCCCCATACGACACATAAAACCTTATACGACCCCCTCTATACGACGTGTATGGGGCTATACGACACGTATAGAAATTTTTGAATGTTGATTTAAAATATTAAGATGTTTATTTAAAAAAACACTTTTAAATATAAATGTACAGATATTTTAATCGAGATATTTTATTCTGTGTGTTAGCCGCCATAACTCTATCAAAAAGAAAAAAAAAGAGAAAAAAAAACATTGTTGAAAAATCTCATATCTCAAACTACCAAACGTATTGCCTGACTGAGCACTTATTATATTATTCTATATAAACGACAAGGGAAATTAAATTGAATTAGCTCATTTGGATATGGATTCTAGGTATACCTATCTAGTAGATCCTAGGTAATCATTACTGCTTCTGAACCCACGTGAGTATTCTTTAAGTGTCATATATAACCTTTGGATGATTCTAGGCTCATTTGGATGTTATTCTAAAATGGCTTTTTATCTTTTTTTATTCTCAATATAACCCTTCAAAAATTTTCCTAAAAATGTTTTCCTTTTTTACAGGATTTCGACGCTTTTTCATACGGGCGCAACCACTAACATAAACACCCTCTTAAAAACTAACATGTGATGTGATCAAGAGAAAAATAGAAAAACCGTCTGCGTAGTAGAGTCGTGCCCCTCCATAGATCTGTGGTGTACCTCTTCCCAAAATTATATCTACTTTTTTATTAGAATTAATATTACCATAATTAATTTTATTTTTCTCTTATAACATTTAAAATATAACATTTTTTTTTTAAAATTTAAAATATATAATCGGAATGTGTTTACTTTTTATCTACTTATCGACGTAAATTTTATACATAACGGTTCGGGCCAAATTTACATCGAACTTTAGATATAAATTTGACCCGAATAGGTTTTGAATAAAATTCATGTCAACAAATTCAAACTTTAAACTTACCAAAGTTTGTATTGACGTTGGTGTAGAGGAGGTCGTGCTCTTCTTTAGAGGCGGACGGTTTTATTTTACTGATAAGTGACGTCTATGTGTTATATATGTGTTTGATATTCAGTAGGTTAAGGTGTTCGTAACTGCTTTTTAAGGCGTCGTCCAGATGTACTATTTTGATAAAAGATTGTTTGAGGGGATATTTTGAGAGAAGTTACGGGGAAAAGAATACTTTTAGAATTTTGGCTTAATATTTTGTTTTTCCCTTGTATAAAACCCGGACACATTTCTTTTTTTTTTGAACGGTCAAAACGAATAATTTTTTAAGTCCGGTCATCCGGGTAAACCCATTGGCGAAAGACCACCCACGCCCGCGAACACAGACAGCGTTGGTGACCAGTCTCGCCCACTATTCTAAGGGAAACTCATCACCTAAAGATCCACTGTGGTAAAAATCTTTGGCCCATTAGAAGCATATTGCATCTAGTGAGACTCCAACCCATGACCTCCACTTTGAAAAGTCATAAGATGTCTGCTCCTAAACCCTAAATATCTTTTTGAAATCTTCTTCTCTCAACCTTTATTCACGGAAATATTACAAAGGTTGGCAGAAGTTTTGAAGATATTATTTTCACCGTTTTTATGGATATCAGGAGTATTAATAGTTTTTTTATTGTATTATTGGAAGTGTCTCCGATTTTATAAATAAATGGTTATGAGTAGTTCTAAGTTAATCGATGAAAAATAATATTAATGTTTATCTATATATTTGTAATAAAACTGTTAATCACTGTAAACTTTTTAATATTTTTTTGGTGGTTGAGGGCGGAGAAGAGAAAACATAATAACAATAATAAAAGTACAAAATTATTATTTAATTAAAAATATAAAAAAATATTTTATTGTAATTATATAAAAGAGATGAAGAATCTGATATGAATGTTTTAAATTTTTATCTATTATACTTATCTTTAAAATTTAAAGAATATATGTTATTTCCCTATAATGTTAGTTTTGTTATCTTTGAAATCCATCCCTAAAATTTTAGGAAAAGAAACACTGATTCATTACAGATAGAGATTTACTATTCAATTTTTTTTATCTCTCATGTAATTTAGTTGGAGTGTGAATATGTGTGAGTGAAAAAAATAAAAGTATTAATTTTAGAATAAAGAATTATTATTTACTTGAAATATGGATAACTATAACGAATGATAATTGAGAATATTTAAGAGAAAATTGTCATTTTCTTCTTGTGATTTAGTCACATTTATCTTTTTCATCTAAAAATATTTTTTTTGTATTTCTCTCTAAAATTTAAGAAAGTTGTCATGTTTATCCAAAAATGTTAGCTCCATTATTTTGTAATGTTAAATATTAATCGTTAAGGGTACTTATGTAAATATTTTATATAAAAACAAAATCTTAATTTATGTTTATATGTTGCTCATAAAATTTTATTTACACTATTTTTCTTCTCTGTTTTTAGTTATTTCTTATTTTTTTTTACAGTTTTGTATCAACGTTTCATACGTAATATTTCTCCGAATGGTTAATACTAATGTATAAATCATCAAAATTAAAAATTTGAACTTATATAATCGTGGTATCACCCTCACTAATATATACATATAAACAAGATTATTTCAAATTTCATAAAGATCTACAGAGCCACAAAAGCTAGTACTAGTCATTGATTTAATTAGCTTTATGTCATGTTATTATTGAAGACATTTTGTTGATTTCTAGTTTTCTTAAATATCCCCTTTCATTAGTAAAATATTATCTATATTAATATATAATATATATCTTTTGATATAGATGAAATTTGTCAAGCGTATAAGTTTTAAAACAACGCGTATAAGTTTTAAAACAACGTGTATAAGTTTTAAAACAACATGTATAAAAATATACAAGGCATTTGAGAGGGGTATAATAGCGAATTGATTAAAATTTTAATATATTATTTCATTTTAACATGTATAAAACAACATTGTCTCTTTCATTTATTTAATACACATTACTAATACATTATTTAATAATATGATATTACAAAATATACTTTATTAAATTTTATTTTATTTATTATACTATAAATTGACATTTAAATTTATGCTTACTAATTATGTTTTTACAACTAAATACTATTTAAATTTAGTATTATTTTATTTAAATATTTAAGTATGTAACAAATATATATCTTCCTATTTCTAATAATAATAATACTAAATTTTTTCAACGTGCATATTATGAGTTTGCCAAATTTAATAGTTATTTATATATTTTATAATAAAAGTGAAAGGAGGATAGAATAAAATTTTACATATGGATTAAGACACCTATAGGAAAAGTCATGCTTAAAATTTAAAAAAAATTAACCATCTTATTCCATTTATGCCTTTACAATAAAATTCAACATATGATGCTTATCATACAAATGCTAAAGCATATACACGTGGTCAAACAAAACCGTCATTCACTTTTAATGCCATTGATTCATTACGATTGAACACTCATCCCCTTTCTCTTTCCCTTGTCGATTATTAACAGCTCAATAACAATCAAGATGATTATTTATGATGACAAATTTTTATTAACTTTTTCCGGTCTATGCAAATCACCACTGACAACTGCCTCTGATGACCATCATGTCGAATTATGCTACAAATTCTTTATTCAATTTTCAGAGTATTGACTCACAACATCATTGTACTTCCATATTCCTATTTCACCATAAACCCCTCATCTTTCTCCATATCATCAACATCATCATCATCGCACGCCTTAACCATCACGATTAGACGCTGGTTTTATTCCCAAGTGTTCGGTGGTTACATACCAATTCACTCTCATCCACCATCGTTGGTTTCTTATTCAACAAGAATAACATTTTCCACAAATCTTCAAAGAATTCACTAGCCTATTGCTTTGTTCAAACCACCCTAAAATCAAGTCAATTTTGATTTGTATTTTAATGTATTACTTTTCTTGTTATCCGGTTTTACGATTTATTACCTAATTTATTGTCATTTGAAGTGTAAAACCATTGAGGTCAAAAGTTTTGTTAGGTTTGAACTAGGAGTTCGTCTATTTGTTTTGGGCTATGATCATATTTTTTCAAGCAAATGTTATTTTTTTTCTTCAAAAAGCAAGAATTGATGTTATTTTATTTTTGCAGTTAAGTCACATACGAAAAAATGAAGACATGTATATAAGCAGGTTTCCATAAAATATTCATCCAAATTTTGAGGATGGTTGGTTAATTATAAAATAGTATGCTTTCGAAGGTCTAACATACTAGGAAAAAGAGTGTAATTTGGTATAGAATATTACATATTTTTAACAAGCAACCAAATGAATACATAGTTATCGATTGTATTAAACTCTAACCTACATTCATAAAACAAAACCACTCAAAAATCTAGGTAATAAGTTATCTCAGACCACAAATACCACATATGATTTCATTAATCTTGTTGGGATAATATAGTTGTTAGTATAGTTATCTTAAAGACTTTTATGATATACCTAATTGTTATCTATGATTCAGTTTTCTTAATAATTATATTTTGATTTTATTAATCTACATCATAACGCACCGAGACGATACTAACTAAAACCGAATAACCAAAAAGTCGTGCAACAACCTTGTCCGCAACGCATATACATTTCTACTAGTTTTATTAATACAAAACATTTATTCTTAAACCATAATCATCCATCAACATAATCATTTATTAACATCGGGTTAGAAAGACATGTATTACATTTATGAAATAAGGGTAAGATGTTAAAACCATTAATTTTAGAAATGTTTTGTATGTTATATGTGATCAGCTATTGGTGAAATTAAAAATAATGTAAATCTAAGAAATGATAAATAAAAATTAAAAACTATTAAATTATATTTTAAGATAAGATATAATAGAAATAATTTAGTTTAATATGTTTTAATAAATTATTAGAAATAATTTTCAAGGTACTTGTATATATTACTTCTCAACTCAAAGTTTACAAGACTCTTACAAGCATGACACAATAGTTACAATGAGAAACTGTATATATTATCACCTACAACCAGTTATACTTTGATACCAACTGGAATCCTATAACTAAAACAGATACTACAAAGCTATAGTTAGGGTATCTTAGATAATGTCTTATTTAAGATATGGTAGTCATGACATGTCCATGACTTACCTTTTGTCACCAACTAAAGTTAGCAACTATACTAACAAATAAAGGTGAACAGTGAAGTGAAGTATGGTCAACTACATGGCCTTTTTGGGAAAATGCCATGCAGTATCAGACGTCTATAGTGGATTGTCAGAGAACCATACTTATGTCCATTGGTCCATAGTAGAATCTTCCAAAAGTTAGTTGGCTTTGGAAGAACAAGTTCTTCCTAAGCCTTTTATACTTTGGAAGAGACTGCTTCTTTTGTGGCTTGAGGACTTCTGCTTCGGAAGTCATTGTCTTTGAATTCTTCTAAGTCTTGAACTTTGGAATAGAAGACTTTGTCTTCAGAAGTTGGAGCTTTTCCTTTAGAAGATGATCTTGCACTTTGTCTTCGGAAGAACTCCATTTCCTTTGGAAATTCCACACTTAGCTTCGGAAGTCTTTTATAAGTTGCACCAAAAATAGTCTAAGTGTTTGGTTTTGGTTGCACCAGCCTTTCTAGATCCAACAAACTCCCCCTAGGCTGATGCTATCAAAACATCAATTACTTTTGCTTCTCAAAACTTTCTTCACAATGGACAAGAGATATTTGTCTGATTCTTTGTTCTGTCCGGAAGTTGTCCTAAGAAGTTTATGCAAGTCATCAGTGGATAGGTGATCCAGTCTATCACTCCTAATGACATGCACCCTTTTTTGTGCCCCCCTGAAGAGGGTTAGTTGACGGGAGTTATAGTCATACTCCCATCTAACAATGGATTCAAGTTTAGAATCTACAACCATTTGGAGAAAGGCTTTCCCTTTTATTGTTGATCCTTTCCTCTTCTCCTCTATCCGTTTTAACTCCTCTTCAATCCTTGTCCTAGTAGTTAGCTCAGCAAGGTGAAGGCTGCTCAGGTGATTTCCGATGTGGGTTGCAGTCTCGGAGTTTGAGGGGTTGGAGAATGACTTCTCTGCTAACTCAGCAATATCAAATCTGCTCAAGTGTAACAGAGATGAGGCATTAAGCCTGTTCAACTCGCCATTCTCTCTCTTAACGACAAAGTTGTGAGAAGAGTATTCAAACCTCCATCGGAAAATCTTTTTTCTTGACATAAGGGGTTTGCTAGGTACTTTGTCCCCCTTCTTGGTAACCGACAAAGTCACCAGCTTCCTTCTTAGCTTTTTCTCTTTATTATTGAGTGAATCTGAGTTGAGCCCAAGAAGTTTAATAGCCTGGGCTAATGTTCCTCTTAACAGATCAAGGAATTGATCTCTTGTGTGGGAACATGAGGATCTATCAACAAAAGTTAGCTTGACAGAATCCTCCTCACAAAAGACGTCACTCAAGGTTGTGCATCTGATGAGCTTCATATTGATCTGCTTAAACTCCTCTAAGGAGAGATGTTTAGAAGGCTGAGGGGATGGTCTGGATGGTTGTTAGGTAGGTAGTGGTGTTTGGGTTCTAGGTAGTGTTTAAGGGATGATTAGTTAAGGTGGTTGTGGTGATAAGGTAGGTATGATGGTTGGTGTGGGTTCAGGGGTGTAAGGTTCTGAAGTGGGTTTAGTTTTGATAGGGAAGGGAAATGGGAAAGGTTTAGGTTGAGGTTGGGGTTAAGTTTGGGTTGTAGGTTGGGGTTCAGGTGTTGGTTTGAAGATCATCCCCTGTCCCCTTTTGTATATCTCTTTCCTTTTTCCTAAGCGAATGTCAGCCTTGATGTCAGTGACAAGTCGCTGGAGTGTCTTTTTAGACATTGTTCCCACTTGCCTACCAGAGAAGCCATAAGCATGGAGATAATCCTTCATTTAGGCCTTCTCACCTATCTTCTTGGCAACAATGACCCTAGCTTCTTCTTCTATTCTCTTCTTCTCCCTCATCTTCTCTTTTGCAGTATTTTCCTCTCTTTCTCCGGTTGATCTTGCTCTTTGTTGAAGAGCCATAGGATCGTGTCATTGTGGTTTGAAGATAGTTCTTGAATAGAGAAACCCCTAGAGGTTAGGAAAGTTATCATTTCCCTCCTAAGCTGTAGATCAGCTTCCCTTTTCTTCTTTTCTCTTTCCTCCTCTAAGGCCAACCTTGCTTCTTCTTCCGTTCGTTCAATCCGAAGCATGGTTGCCTTTTCTAGCTCTACTAAATCCTCTAGTGGTAGCAGGAGTATATCTTTGGTGACAACTCCAAGCTTGATGAGCTTGTCAATGATCTCCACCCTTTTCTTTTTGTTAACTGCCTCCTAGTTGGTTGCAGCTGCTTTGGTGCTGGCAGCTAGAAACTTCCCAGTTGGGAGTCTACCTTTTCTTTTAAGTTTTTCAATCCTCTCCTCCTCCCGAAGCTCTTCCGTAGTGATCTTCTTCTTGCATTTGACATCTTCCGAAGTGTTAGAATTTGGTGTTTCTTGAATGGAGGGTTCAGATTGAGGAATGGTTGATGGAGATAATGAAGTTGTTTGAGCTAGGGGTCGGTTGAGAAAGTCCTCACCATTCATCTCAGATGCTAGCTCTAGAATTGCATTTGTGATGATTAGATCATCGGACAAGGAGATCAGAATTTCCGCAACTTCCATCTCAGCTTCGGAAGATTGAAATTGTTCTTCCGAGGCTTTGACTTTAGCTTCAGAAGTCTAAGGGAATGCACTATTTGTCCCAACTGATTTAGTTGCTTGGCCATCAGTCCCTCGTTTCCCCTTCGAAATAAATCTCAGGTTCCATTTGGGCCTTAGGTTGACCAACTTCTTCAACTGTGATAGAAGGTGCACTTAGCCTCTAAAGCTTTTCAGCTCCAAAGTATATCATAGCCGCATCAGGGCTAGGTTGATCTAAAGAAGATTTCAATAGGAACTTGGAGAAGATCCTATTGAGATCTCTGAGTATCCTTATGTCCAAATTCAGGACAATTTGAGGAGGCTCAGGAAAGACTGTTGTTGTAGGAGCCGGGTATCTAGCAGATAGAGAAGTTAAAGCTTGGCTCTTTGGTTCCTCTATTGTTTGTCTTTGAAAGTTCTCCCCCTTTTTTGTAGCATCATCTTGAGAGCTAGATGAGCTAGAGGAAAAAGTCTTAATGTCACACCTGACCCTTCACACCAATAATATTGTCCACTTTGCCTATAAGGAACTCACAGATTTGCTTTTGGTTGCCCAGGTGAAAACTTCCCAGGGAGGTCACTCATCCCTGGATTGCTACCACCTGAGCATGCTTAACTATGAAGTTCTCCTCTCATCCACAACCAATAAGCCCAAAATGCATTTTTATTGTTAGATGCCATACATTTCAAATGAACCAGGAATCTCTCCTGTCCATAGCCGATGTGAGATATGTGTAGGGTGTCACAAGCACCCCCTATTTGGACTCATCATCATATAAGAAAATTTGTTTTCAAAACATAAGATTATGTATCGAGAGAGTAATATGAGCTCGAGAAGTCACCATCCTTGGTGAGGTATGTCCCACACCCCGAATGGCATATGAGTGGCTCTAATACCATTCTTTCACACCCGGCTCTTCACACCAACAGTATTATCCGCTTTGCCTATGAGAAGCTCATGGATTTTGCTTTTGTTTGCCCGGGTGAAAACTTCCTATGGAGGTCACCCATCCCTAGATTGCTCCCACCTGAGCACGCTTAACTATGGAGTTCTCCTCTCATCCACAACCAATACGCCCAAAACACGTTGTTCATGTTAGAGGCCAGACATTTCTTATAAACCAGGAATCTCTCCTGTCCACGACCGATGTGGGATATGTGTAGGGTGTCACACTTAACCTTTGATTCAAGGTTTGAGACTTTAGAAAGTAGCTCTTGAATAGTGAGTTGCATACTACTCTCATCTTCTTTTAAAGAATCACGACGAGATGAGGTAACATACCTTGTATGTTCACTCTCACCACTAGATGTGGTTTCTTGGCACCCTGGTTTCCCTTGCTTGAGGATGTCTCTTTCAGAGTGATGTGGTTTAAATTGTATATAAATTATCTAAATATTCCCTTCACTTTGAATAGGTTTTGAATTTTTTTGTTATAAAAAAGTTTCTACTGGTTCATATATAGATTTTAACATTTTAAGTATATGAGGAGACCATAAGTTATTAATATATATATTTTTACTAAAGTTGAGACCATAATGAATAATGAAGTAATTTTAACCAAACTTGAAAGAATGAGTGGAACTCTGTACAACTGTTACACATTTAGTTTTTTAAATTTAATACCTTGAAACCTTAAACTAAATACATAGACTTAATAAAAAATATGTAATACGGTTAAACCCACTTGCATTAGTGGAATTTTATGAATTCTATGGTTCTAATTGAATTGTTTCTTTTTCAGGTTGATAGGTCACGATGAAATTTGACAACAATAATTATGAGCTCACCACAAGAACAAATAAAAGCCCATCAAATTAAAAAAAATAGGGTGTCATTGTTTATACAAAGAGAAGCCGACGGGAGGAAAAAAAAAGAAAAGTAGGACGACCGGAACGAGAGGAAGAAAAAAAAAACAAAAATCTTATTAATTTGAATAAATCTTTTGATTTGGAGTATGATAAGAGAGCAATCTAAAAGTGAAGACCAAGATCGGAGAGCAAGGATTGAAGCATTCAAACATTAAAAATCATTCGGCTTTGTCTCGCATTGAATTATTTTTCTTTGTTTTATTGATTCTCTCGTTTATGTTACTAAAGTTTGCAAATTTATTATCGTTTTTAATGTTTATAAACGTTATGAGTAGCTAACTTTTTAGTACTATCTAGGTTGGGTTGAAAACTATTCATATGTTTATCAAATATTGGGTTTTGATTTCGTATATTTGTTTATTAATCTTAGAGCTTGATTATTTTATCAATTAAATATGGACTCGTGTATTTTCGTATACTTAAAAGTTATTGCTATGCTAGTGTATGTTTAATCTTGATTGATTACGTGACATCTAGATTTGGGTTGCACGTTAAAATTAATTACTTTGTGTTTTTTATTTTAAACTTTGATTAGAGATAATCTTAGGAGTATTGGTTTTGATTTAATAGTATTTTTCAATTTGATACCTTATCTAAAACCTAGTGGTGATAGATATTGCTTAAAACCTCTTACCCGTTGTTTGTTAGGTTTAGATTTCGTGAGAGCGTGTTTTGCCTTTCATTCATGGTGTTAGTGTTTTAGGGTATTTAATTTGATTTAATTAAGTTGTCCTTTATCTTAGGGTTAGAAAATATAATCTTTAAGATAACGTGGTAGAAAACCTGGGGGCGATCTTCCATTAGACATTTTAATAAACCTATGTGGTGCTTCACATATGTCTTTGGTTTTCTTGGGGAGTAGCAACATACCTAGTTAACCCTAGATCCATATTTTTAGAGATAGTTATATGAATCATTACATTTAGGTCATCAAATGTTAGTTGGATTCTTATATAGGTAGTTATTTCACGTATTTGATCCTATTCAAGTTTCCAAGTTTGAATTAGTCTTTATTTGTTTATTTCTCCCGTCGTGCTTAGATTAAATTAATTTTAGTTAAATTGTTTACTTTTGTTTTTTTATATTAAATACTTCAAATAATTAAACTAATCATGTTAGAAGTCGATAGAGGTTTAGTAACGAAAGCCACCAAACGTGTCTCTAGGGTTCGATATTCGGACTTACCTAAACTTTATTATATCATGACCGGTACATTTGCCGTTTGTGTGAAGTTTAGATAGGAATTTCCAAATTTTAAAACTAATTTGTGAAAAATGTTTTCTTAGTTAAATAATATATATTTTTCACACATCAAGTTTGAAAGTAGGTCTTGAATGGTGAGTTGCATACTACTCTCATCTTCTTTTAAAGAATCACGGGGAGATGAGGTAACATACCTTGTATGTTCACTCTCACCACCAGATATGGTTTCTTGACACCCTAGTTTCCTTTGCCTAAGGATGTCTCTTTTAAATTCATCAAAAGGCACGGTTGCCGTAGATTCAGTCTTAGAGATGGTACCACTGGCCTGAGGATCCAATGAGTTTTCTTTAGTAGTGACAGCTGAATCTACATGAGTCCCCTCCTTATCCATGGGACTCACCTCAGTTTGTTTTATCTAATGTGTGCTAGAGACAAGAGGCCCCTCTAAGCTTTGTTGATCTGTTAGAGGGTGTTGTGGATCAACTTCATTGCCATGAAGAGACATAATCTCATCATCAGTTCTAATTAAAAGGTCAGTAAAGGATATGGAAGTGAAGCCTAATGACCCGGGATGTTGATCAATGTCTATTGGCATTGAGCATTTGGTGGGGCTGTCCCTTTTTGGTTTCTCAGGAGAGTGTTAGGACTCATCCTGAGTGCTTGCGGCCAGGGTTTGGGGCTCAGAGAATTAATATTGAGGAAGCTCAAATACCATATTGAGGTCAAATGAGAAGGATGGTAAGACCTCTGACTGAGTGGGAGCCCATAATTCCACTTTAGCAATTTTGGTTTGAACAGGAGAGGCTTGCTCAATCAGAGTAGACTAAGCAAGGGTTCGTTTGCGTCTCTGATATGTGTGTGTTGATGGGGTGAGCAGGAAGATCTGGCAAAGTAAGGGTAGCTGTTGGTGTGGGTCCATCACCTGTGTGGTGAACAGGGATGTCACCAGGAGCCATTGGCTCAATCATACCTGGAAGAAACGCAGTGTATCTTCCAGTGAAATAGGTGGACACTCTTTTCAAGATTTTGAAGATGGTCGGCCTCATTTGAGGGACATGCAAAGTAGCTGCACAGACAAGCTTACTATGGTCCAAATCACAGTTGATTATTTGCTAGATGAATCTAGGATAGAAAAAGAATGTGTACTTTTGGAGGTCCCCATAAGGTTAGTCCGCACAAACCTTGAGTAGTTGAAGTAGAGGCTCTTCACCAATCAATGAACTAGGCAGCCCAGTTCATATGGGATTTGATCCCATTCCCCATACTTGTTAGACAGACAATAGAGAACAACATGAAGTAGGATCTTCTAGTTGTTAGAGAAATTGAACTGATAAACTATAGACCTACTCACATCTCCACCATATCCCATTTGGAGATATTTATCATCAAGATCTGATTTGGGGAACTCAGCTGGAGCACCTTCATAATGGAGCTCCAAATGCACCCGGATGACTTGTTCAGTAATGACCAACTCCTTGCCTGAAATGCTCGTCCGAATAACCCTAACTCCATTTAGAAGTATTATGTAAGGCCCCGTTCCCGGGATGCTCACAGCTGGAAAATCATCGCACACAAAACATATATTTACATTTATCTTAAATAAACATTGCAGCGGAAACATTTAAAACGACATTTTATTTCATTATAAAGGCTTTTGCAAAATAATACATCATTATCAGGTTACAAAATACTTGTTGCATTACATCACAAAAGCATTAGAAAAATGGATGCCATCCAAAAAGAGCCAAGTAGCTGCCCCGCGCCATCCTTAGCAATGCTCACCTGACAACTGGAAAATGCATAAAAAGTCAGCGTTGCTGAGTGAGTTCTAGTTGTATAATAAAACATACTCTATCTTTCATTTAAAAACCGTTCTTTACATTCATTCAATCATAACAGGTTTTAAAATGTGATCACACATCGTACGTACACATAGATAATATTTATTATCTTCATCATCGTTCGTTTCGTACATTTATTATCTTTCGTTTTCATCTAGGTCATGACATGTGCTTAACCCCCCTCTAAAGTACCAAGCAATTCATCTAGGGTTAAGCGACAAGGACCCTATATATCTGGTCAATCACAAAGAATGAACCCCTGTGTGCATCCTCATGGGGTATATAACCTGCACACAGTTGAGCTGACAACCCCTTATTTGATGTGAACGTCCATACATTTGCTTAACCACACGGATTAAGCCCTAGTGTGCATCCTCATGGGGTAGCTAACCCGTACACGGTTGAGCTAACACTCCGCATTGAGTGTGAACCTCCATACATTTGCTTGCAAGTCTTTCTTTCGTTCGTTCATTCATTAATGCATGCATTCATTTATCATGTTCATCTTTTCATTATCTTTCACTTTACGTTACATAATACTTTTCATTTCATTCATTAACATACAACGTAAAGCCACAAGAAAATAAACATTCATAACAGGAACATAAACATAAACAGTCAACATCACCATATAGGGCATCAAACATACATAACATACATCATACATACCATCATGCATAAGCATCAATCATACATCATAACATGCCCATCATAACACCCATGACCTCAAAAAGTCAACTTACATAGCCCCCGGGAACCTCCCAAGTCAAAGCCTAAATTACACTTTTTCTCCAAAAAGTCAGAAATATTCTAAGTGTTCATCCACATTTGTCTTAGTTCATCCGCATTTCATTTACTTCATCCGCATTTGTTATAGTTCATCCGCATTTATTTTACTTCGTCCGCATTTGTTATAGTTCATCCGCATTTCTTTTACTTCATCTGCATTTGTTATAATTCATCCGTATTTCTTTTACTTCATCCGCACTTGTTATAGTTCATTCGTATTTCCTCCAATACTCATCCGCATTTCCTATACTTAGTCAATGTTCTTCCGCATTTCCCTTACTTAGTCAATGTTCATCCGCATTTCCCTTACTTACTCAATGTTCATCCGCATTTCCATTACTTAGTCAATGTTCATCCGCATTGACTTTCATCTGCATTGACCTTCATCTGCATTGACTTTCATCCACGTTTGCCAACACTTAAGCAGTTTTTCTCTAAACTTAGGCGCATGAGCAGCCTAGGGCACACTATTCATCAGATTTAGTCCCCAAATCTCATCTTTCATGTTCTAAGATTAACTTTTACATTCTAAGCCTTAGAAACACTGCCATAACATCATCAAGTCATGAACACAGTCTAGAATCATACCATAACATCACCATACACACATCAAACATACGGGTATAAAACCCAGTTTTATAAAAACATACATTCATGCATTTCCAGCCCCAAATAAGTTAAAACATGTAAAAAGAAGGGTTCTAGAACTCACCTTTGCAGCTCTTGAGTATGACTTCTTCCTAACTCGTTTGCAATGAGTTCAACCGCCTAGAAACCCACTAAAACCCACACAACCAAACACACAAACACACATAAGCATACACCCGAGGACATAACCAGTTAAGAACACCATAAAACCATGAATTCTTACCTTGAATTCAAATTCTCAGCTGGTTCTTCTTCAAAATCCGAGAGTTTTCAGCTCTCCTTTCTTCTCTTTCTAAAAATATCCGAGAGTTGATGTGAATAGGCAACATGGGCGGCCATGTTGCTTTATTCACCAACTTTTGAAGACTTTTGTACTTTTTGACACCTTTTACCCCTTAACTTGGGTAAAATATATTTTCTTTCTTTTTCTTCACTTTATTCTTCTTTCTTTGACTTAAAAAAAATAACCGGGTGTTACATATTATTTGAATGTTACCCCAAAATTTTTCATGTGATTTAAGTAAACGGTGGGGTTCACAGTTAGAGAGGTAAAGTAGGTAGATTGGGTAAGAATTATGAGTAATACTGTCTCATCTCTTCTTAAGTCTGGCACGTAGACTCGGATCCCTTCCTGTCTTTCCATTGTACACGCACAAGAGGAACCACTTTATTCCTCAGCCTCTTCTCCTTTCAATCAATGATTGCCACTAATTGCTCCACATAATTGAGCCGTTCATCTACTTCGATATCCTCTGGTGGAATAATCACATCTTCATCTGCTAGACTCTTTCTCAGATGGGATACATGGAATGTCGGGTAATTCCACTTAACTCATCTGGTAACTCTAATCGATAGGCCACCTCTCCTACTCTAGCAATGATTCGGAAAGGCCCTATGTATCTCGGGCTCAACTTGCCCCACTTTCTGAACCGAATGATACCCTTCCAAGGTGAGACTTTCAACATAACTCTATCACCCACTAGAACTCAATCGGTCTACGTCGTTTATCAGCATACAACTTCTATCTATCTTTGGCTGCCTTCATGAAGGCTTTGATGCTTTCAAGCTTCTCAGTCGTAGCCTCGATTACCTCGATGCTCCCTAACTCTTTCTGACCAATGTCGCCCCAACATATGGGTGTTCGGTATCTCCTACGGTATAGCATCTCATAAGGGGGCATACCAATACTGGCATGATAACTGTTGTTATATGAGAACTCAGCTAACGGTAAGTGGTCATCCCAACTCCCTTCAAAATTGATAACACATGCCAGAAGAATGTCCTCTAATGTCTGAATAGTCCTATCTGATTGACCATCCGTCTGGGGACGATAAGCCGTGCTAATGTGTAACCTCGTCCCCATAGCATCGGGGAATTTCTTCCAAAATTTGGATGTAAACCGAGTGTCACGATTAGACACAATAGACACCGACATACCATGACGAGTTACAATCTCCTTAATGAAAAGATCCGCCAACTTCTTGGATGAATATGTCTCGCGGATCGATAGGAAGTGAGCACTCTTCATCAAACGGTCAACTATCACCCATATGACATACCCTTTTGGAGTACGTGGTAGCTTCGTAATGAAATCCATGGTGATGTGCTCCCGCTACCATTCTGGTATATCCAAAGGTTGGATCTTTCCATATGGCTTCTGATGCTCCGCATTCACTTGCAAGCAAGTAAGACACTTACTCACATACTCCACTACGTCATGCTTCATACCCGTCCACCAATAATCTTTCTTCATGTCTTGGTACATTTTTGTAGCACTGGGATTAATAGACTATCGAGTCTTATGAGCCTCATCCATGGTCTTCATGCGTAGATCCCCAAAACGAGGAATCCAGATTCGTCCAAATTGGGTTCTAACACCAAGTGTGTTTTCACCCAATTCCACAACCAGACCTCTCATTCTTTCAGAGTTAAGATGATCTTCTTTTAATGCCTTATCTTGAAACTCTTTAACTTGCTTCATCATATCAGAGGTCATGATCAACTGGTACGCTTTCACCCGAATCGGTTCGGGTCTCTCTTTCCGGCTAAGGGTATCCGCCACCACGTTGGCTTTGCCCGGATGGTAATGGATCTCACAATGATAATCCTTTATAAGCTCCAACCATCTTCTCTGCCTCATGTTTAAATCTTTCTGCTTAAAGAAGTATTTCAAGCTCTTGTGGTCGGTGAATATGGTGCACTTTGTACCGTATAGATAGTGCCTCCAAATCTTTAATGCAAAGACCACGACTGCTAGCTCCAAGTCATGAGTAGGGTAGTTGACCACATGAACCTTCAACTATCGGGATGCATAGGCTACAACTTTTCCTATATGAATTAACACACACCCCAACCTTGAGTAGGAAGCATCAGAATAAACCACCAGATCTTCACTTCTATCGGGTAATGACAGAACATGAGCTTGAGTCAACCTCGCCTTCAATTACTCGAACGCCTTCTCTTGAGCTTGACCCCATACGAACTTTACATCTTTTCGGGTCAACTTGGTTAGTGGAGAAGTGATCTTAGAGAAGTCTTGAATGAACCTCCTATAGTAGCCCGCCAAACCCAAGAAACTACGAATCTCGGATGGCGTCTTTGGAGACTTCTATTGTATCACTGCCTCCACCTTTGCCGGGTCCACCATAATCCCATCAGGATTCACCACATGACCCAATAATTAAACCTCATGCAATGAGAATGTGCATTTGAAAAATTTAGCATACGACTTCTCCATTCTTAACGTCTCCATCACCTCTGGAATGTGACCGACATGCTCCTCTTCACTCTTGGAATAAATCCGGATATCATCGATAAACACAATCACTGATTTATCCAACAATGGCAGGCACACTCGATTCATAAAGTCCAAAAAATCAGTTGGCGCGTTGGTCAAACCAAATGACATAACAAGGAACTCGTAGTGACCATAATGCATGCGAAAAGCTGTTTTAGGGATATCCTGCTCTTTCACCCTCAGCTGATGGTAGTTCAATCAAAAATCTATCCTTGAGAACCAACTGGCACCTTGCAGCTGATCAGACAATTCATCAATTCTCGGTAAATGGTATTAGTTCTTTACCATCAACTTATTCAGCTCAATGTAGTCTATACACATCCTCATACTACCGTCTTTCTTCTTCACGAATAAGACCTGAGCACTCAGGGAGAGATACTCGGTCTAATAAACCCCTTATCAAGAAGATCTTGCAATTGCTCCATCAATTCTTTCATCTCAGTAGGAGCCAACCGATATGGTGCCTTGGCAACAAGTTGGGCACCTGATATCAAATCAATCTGAAACTTTATCTCGCGGTCAGGTGGCACTCCTAGTAAGTCTTCAGGAAACACATCTGGGAAGTCACACATAACCGGGACATCAGATAGCTGTGGTGTTGGTGTTTCCACATCCTTCACATAAGCCAAGTAGGCGCTACATCCACACCTCATACACTTTCCTACCACCGCCATTGAGATTGCTTTCGGGATCGTCGTGACCCAATCCCCATAAACCGTTACCAAACTCCCGTCAGGCGCTGTCAAACGAATAATCTTCTTGTGACACACAATGTTCGCCTCGTAGTCCGCTAGCCAATCCATCCCAAGAACCACATCGAAACCACCTAAGGCCATCACGAATGGTCTAACCAGAAACTTATGACCTACTAATTCCACATCACATTCTTCTATCACCTCAGAGATTCTGGTAGAATTACCTATGGCAGTTTCTACATCAAAGGGCGCATCTATATTCTTACTACTAACAGGCAATTTAGCACCAAAAAGAAGCAGAAATGAAACTTTTACTAGCGCCAGAATTGAATAACACAGAGGCTACAATTTGGTTAACTAGAAACATACCTGACACAACATCAGGGTCTGTCCTAGCCTCCTCCTATGTCATCATGAATGCCCTGGCGTTTGCCTTCGGTCCTTCACTTACCCTCTTCTTCACCCTAGAAACCTCAGCCCTCGGCTTCTTACAGTCTTTACTCATATGACCACTTTCCACATAGTTGAAACACCTCATACCCATGCAATCTCTAGCCATATGAGTAGGCTTCCCACACTTGAAACAAACGTTTGATCCCCACTTGCATTCCCTCGAATGCTCTTTCCCACATTTTCCACACCTTTTCGATCCTGCACTTGGTGTGACCATATGGCGGTCATCCACCCGTGCCTTCTTGTTACCCGTCGAGGCATCACCCCGACCAAACCTCTTCCCATTCTAGTTTCTATCACCACTCCCTTCTTGTTCCCCTTTGACACCACCACCTCTCGCTCATCATACAATCTTCCTGCCAAATCAACTGCCGACCTAAACGTGCTCGGTGGGGCAACGATCATGTGCCTACGGATATGTGCCAGAAAACGCTGAACATACCTCTTGATCTTTCGAGAAAGAGGTGTCACCTGATCTGACACCAGCTGTGCCATTTCATTAAACCTGTTGGTGTATTGCTGATGTGTCATAGTTCCCGCTTCCAACTGTAGATTTTCCCTTTCAACTTTGTCCATCTCACGATGAGGACATAACACCTTAATCACTAGTCTCTTCAACTCCGACCACATCATTCTTCCGATAGCTGGGCTACCCTTAGCTTGGACAATATTTTCCCACCAACACACAGCCGAGTCCATGAATGAGTGGGCGGCAAACTTCACCTTTTGGTCTTCTCGGCACTTGCTGATATTCAGAACAACTTCCATTTCTCTCACCCACTAGTGAGCAGCAGCAACAATGTCTTTGCCATCAAAAGTAGGGGGATTTCATCGTTGAAATGCCCCATAGTTACAGCCTCATGCCGTCTCCGGCGTAGGCTCTTCTTCTTCCTTTTCTTCTTCGTCATCAGATAGAACCGTGTCAGTCTCGGGCTGTTTCCTTTCGCCCGTTGGTCTACTTCTTTCCTTCCTTTCTCCTTCCCTCACAACCTTGATAAGTTCGGTCACCACACACGGTAAGATGGTCTGCATGACCTAGTGCACATCTTCGACAATAACCTCCTTCACTGAGGCCCTTAAGTTAGCACTCTCATCACCGCCCTTCGGATGAGGGGTCTCGGGTTCTTCATGAACCACCCTTTCGGCTCTAGGCCTTCCTCTTGTGACCCGTGGTTCACCACCACATCTACCACACCACGAGATGCTTTTGATGATCTACCACTGGCCATCCTCTAACTCATTCATGGGAACAACTCAGTTTATGTCAAGTATAGTAAGTCCCTAATTACAATGGCCAGTTGTGATTCGCCACTTACTTTACTCTTCATACTCCAAGCATTACCTATCTTGACTACATAAATATCTAAATCTACAAACAACACATAAACCATTATAACATGTGCACATAATACTGGTTAACATTAAAAAAACCTGATGGCACGCAGCTACTCGGACTGGCATTCCTTCCCTTTCCGTCCCATTTTCAGTTTAAGTTTAGGTTTAATTTGAAAATTTACCTGTTTCACTTAAACTTAGGCTCTTATACCAACTTGTAAGGCCCCGTTCCCGAGACGCTAACAGCTGAACTATCATCCCACACAAAACATATATTTACATTCCTCAAACAAACATTGCAGCGGAACCATTTAAAACGACATTTTATTACATTATAAATGCTTTTGCAAAATAATATATCGTTATCAGGTTACAAAATAATTGTTGCATACATCACTAAAGCATTATAAAAACGGATGCCATCCAAAAAGAGCCAAGTAGCTGCCCCGCGCCATCCTCAGCAATACTCACCTGCCAACTGGAAAATGCATTAAAGTCAACGTTGCTGAGTGAGTTCTAGTTTTATAATAAAACATAATCTATCTTTCGTTTAAAAACCGTTCTTTAATTTCATTCAATCATAACAGGTTTTAAAATGTGATCACACATCGTACGTACACATAGATAATATTTATTATCTTCATCATCGTTCGTTTCGTACATTTATTATTTTTCGTTTTTATCTAGGTCCTGTCATCTGCTTAACCCCCTCTAGAGCACCAAGCAATTCATCTAGGGTTAAGCGACAAGGACCCCATACATCTGGTCAATTACAAAGACTAAACCCATGTGTGCATCCTCATAGGGTATATAACCCGCACACAGTTGAGCTGACAACCCCATATTGGGTGTGAACCTCCATACATTTGCTTAATCACACGGTTTAAGCCCTAGTGTGCATCCTCATGGGGTAGCTAAGTTGTAAGGCCCCGCTCCCGGAGACCTCACAATTGGTCATTCACAGCTTTAAATACATTAAACATTATAAATTTACAAGATTGAGCAGCGGAATTATTTTAACAAAAGCCATTCATTTCATTAAAACACTGTTGTTGAGCAATACACTAATTTTTTAACTAAATTCAAAAGAATTGTTTAATTGCATTACAAAACAACAACAATAATAGGTATGAATGGATGCCAGTCTTTCCCTGCCGAGTAGCTTCACCCTCATGCCATCCTCAACAATGATTACCTGCCAACTGAAAATGTATAAAATTCAGTGTTGCTAAGTGAGTTCTAGTTTTAAAAATAATAAAATACTTTTTGTAAGGTATACATATGAAAAATCTCTTTTTATGAAAACTTCATCTCTTTATACATGAGCACGCATTAACTATACAATCAGGTAATGCGTTTTCTCTTTACTATATGCCTTGTTTACTATGTACTCTTTTATCTTTATCTTTCACTATCTATGTGGACCAATGAGCAATACCCTAAACTATGTGCGCGGGGGAAATGGTGCTGGGCCCTCTGTTCCCACAAGGGGCTCTACATACTGTATACAAGGCTGGTCCAGACACCTAGGGTATGATGCAAAGGTCCGCTAATCTCAATTGACTGGCCCCGTGTGCATCTGAGGGTAGCTAACCCGCATCACAGTTGAGCTAACGACCTCATGGTCGTATCCCTCCTATAAGCTTGCAAGACTTGTTAACATTTTAAATTAGGTTCCACTTCTCTTCTTTTTTACTCTTTCACTTATTTATTAGTAATACTTTACGTTACGATAATAAAAACATCACGTAAAGTCACATACTAATACTAGTAATAATAATAATAATAAGGAACAATCATAAGGCAATCATAATAATGCATGAATACAAGCATTTATAAGCCCTAGTCAAACCTCGGTCAAAACCCTAAAACCACAGACTCCCAAAAAGTCTGTAATAAATTCTAAGTGTTAGGCGCACCAACACTATTTGGGCGCATGAACCCTGTTTGGGCGTTTCATCACTATGCAAGCGCATCAGCCAATACTTAATCATTTCAACACTTAGGAGCATGAGCTATTTCAGACGCATGGACACTATCGGGCGTATGGTCCATTCGGACGCATGGACACTTAGAC
>BJCM01227805.1:0-24759 GCA_018326385.1 Flaveria bidentis
TCAGTATTTGATATCAGTATTATATGCTTAAAGTCATTACTATTGTTCTTTCCGTTACTGAGCAACTTTGGCTCAGCCGTATTTTCTTTTGTGGTGTTTTCTTATTTATTTGTAGGTAATCAAGGTAATCCGGGAAATCAGTAAAGAGTGAATTGAATATCAAGATTATCTTTTGCTTTAATTGATGTAATAAACACCTTAATTAGGTTCTTTCGGATTATTTGGTTTGTTTGAATTTATTACTTCTGTCTGCTTATTTAATATCATGGATTTGGTTTTTGATTTGATATCTGTAATAGTAACACGTCAACCTCTCCGGGTTGGGGTGTTACAATATTAATTCTTGTACTTAACAGAAAAACTGGTCAGACATGTAGCTAATTTAAATTTATGATTTTCACTAATAGCTTAATGGTATTAATATGCAAAGAATCAAAATCTTACTTGTGCATATTCACCCAGTTTACTCCTGGCTTCATGCTAGATATAACAGCATCATGAGCATTAAGAACAGCCTGGAAATTCAAAAAAGGAATAAAAAACGATCAGGTTAATAAATAGAAAGATGTCAGTTTTATGATTAGTTAAAACGTAAACTAAGCTCGAGACATGAAGAGACCAGAACAATCCAAGTAACTCTTTCTAACACGAAATCAGTTAAAAACCCTTACGTTGTAAATTAGACGTTGATTGCTTGTGAATTTCCCATTCACCTGCATGCATGATTATGTCAACAAAAAAGAAATAATAATAGTAATAACTGGCATTATTGGCTTTTAATCAGCCTTTGACACCAAGTATTGTATGATATTTATAGCATTTATAATTAAGACGTCATGTAAGATTTTATCATATATAGTATCTATGGAATTAAATGCAGCACCAGTTAAGCATCATACACGAAGACCTGATTTTACTGCTCAAATTAAAAACAATATTTTATTATCATCTAAGAATTTCATTGTAACACAAACTAATAACACATTATTTGTTGCACATGAACTTACAGGAAAGGAGCAGGTTATATCAGAACCATAAAAATGGAATTCAGCTCCCATATCCAGTAATGCCATATCTCCATCTTGCAATGTCTGTGCCATAGATTAATACATCATCCAGATGTTGTTCCATGAGAAGAGATAAATGGGAACAAAAGAATGCTGGATCAGAAAAATAAACTATCAAAAATTTTCTAAGGATTATACAAATCAAGGAAAGTATAAAGAGTTCGCACGTTTGGTTGAATAAAAGAAAGGATTAGAGCAACTCTTGCTCTTGTAAGTTTGACTATTCAGACATTATCCCGTATATAACAGCATTTCCAAAATAATTATTATTCAAGCAAAGATGGGTTTGTGATACTCGATCCAGAAGGCAGTTTTCCACAGATCACACTGATTAGAATAGGTTGCAAGAGGGAGAGAGACACTTGTTTCTGAACATCTTAAAAAAGAAAAAGAAACAATCTTTACGATGGAAAATCACTTGGTTAGATTCAAGTTGGGTCCAACCAGACAAAAAAATTGTGATGTCATCTTGCACTGAAAAGATAAATTATAAGAATTCAGCATTCATATATAATACAAGAAATAAAGTTCTCACACCCTGTCGTTTGGAGCTGCTGCATGCCCGTAGTGAAGTACAGAACTGCCAGATGGAAAATCAAACCCTTAGCTGGTTAACATCTCAGAAGGACGAGAATATGTTAGTCTAATAATACAGATGGAATCAGAATAGACAAGAACCATACATATTCATTTGTTTTGATCATCAAAACAAGAACATAACAGTTTTTAGTTTTTTCTCAAAAGTTTCATAAGGACCAAAAGATCATGTTTTTTATCATAAACCAAATCCATGTCAATCAGCCATTTTGACCCATTTACGCTATTAGGTCAGTTTAAGTTATGTTTGATCTCTAATGGTCAAATTTAAGAAAAGATTTTGCTTAAAAGAACACAAGTCAAATGGGTCCAACACTTTAAAAACCGTCTAAAAGTGTACATGCATAAAACCTCCTACATCACTTTTAAAAGGAAAAGATCATTTTATCACATTTGGCACGCTGATTGTGAACAAAAAATGTAAATAAAAAATTGGACAAAAGGTGTTTCAAGTGAACACAACCACACTAGTCCCATTTTGAACCGTGTTAAAAAGTTTACCATGAACTAACTTGTCCACTTTTTCATCTCTAGTTTCTAATATAAGTAGCAGCATTACATGGTCCACTCAGCTAATTCCAAGTTCAACCATACTGCCTTTAAAAAACATAAACTAACTTTTTTTTTTGGGAACCAACTTTTTTCATAAGGATCAATTTTACCAATTAAACAAACCTAAACAATGTCATCCGTTATGGAGAAACAGTGCAAATGAACAATATTTTGCAACAGAAATAATATCATTACCTGCTGTCACCAGTTGCACAAATACAAGTGTATGAACAATGCCTACAACTGCCATAAAAATAGGTGTGATGAAGAAATATGCTTTCCAATTGATACTCCTTCATTCCTGGTTTGATCTTCCTCATTACCTACTCATGATGCAGAAAATATTACTAAATCGTGACATGGACATATACAAGAAAAAAGTTACTACCCAACAATCAGCATGGGGACGTTCAGTTTGCAAATGTGCATCATTATAGTATGGTTTAATAATATGGTGAAACCAGAATGGGAATGAGAGCTAGAATGGTAACAGATCCACCTCCCTTGGTGGGTAATTTGTGGATTATATATACATTTAAAATAGTGAACAGAGACAAGTGCATGGTATATGTAGGAGGAGGTGGTTAATTCTTATGTGAGTTTGGTTTGTAGCCAAGATTGGAGAGGAGTAGATTTCTAATCCCGCGTCTATTGGTGGGTTAGAGCACGCCCAATCATTGAAACCCAAGCCCATTAACCAGAAAATTCTTTTATGAACGAACGACATTACTTCATTCCCATACCCATACTAGTACCACATGTATATTATTCGGTAATCAACCACTTGTTAGCCATTACATAATGAAAATTTACCCACCTCAACATGAGCTTCAGAGCTAATATCATTGGCATACTGGATTACAGCAAGTTCCAATTTTGACTTCAAAACACGACATTCGGTCAAAATAGGGTGCAAGGTCTTCAGATCTGTCTCAAACTTGTCAATGCCCTGCAGAGCAAATAAACCAAATATCATCATGACATGTGTACTATGTGAATACCATATCATAGCAGTAAATTGTGGATTGCTTAAACTATAATGGAATTATGGTAGCATGCTTGAGTTTGACATGTTTGCTTTTTAGCTTGCACAAACTGCTGAAGTGTAACACTATTCATCACACTATGTTTTCATGATTCACATATTTATCAAATTATCAACAAAAAAAGTAAAAGTTAATTTACAACCTTTAAAATGAGAACCATGTTGAATATTGTTTTCAAGTTTATTTATGTTATTCAGTTATATTCTTTATTAATAAGTAGACTAAATAGTGAGAATTTTCAATTAATCAAGTCAGCATAAGATTAAAATAAATTAAAAATATATATCCAAGATATCGAGTGTAAGAAGTTGGTGTAAATACTTTTTGTGCATTGGAGATGCTTAAAGTAAAGCCCAAAAGAAAATCTGTTAGAACTCAACCATATGCCATATATGTGTAAAGCTGAAAATACAAATATCCATACCACCATTATCAAAAGATTTGGGACCTAAGCAAATCAAGATTTCAGCCATTATGAGGTAAACAACCGTGGAAGATGGGGAAAAAGGAAAAAAATAAAAATGGCATAGACTTGATCTATAGCAAACATTTGAATAGAAATGTTAGAAAGACAACTGCAATTATAAAGTATTAGATACCTCAAATTCTGCTGGTTTAGAGAAGTTTTTTATCAATATTCAACCCATGTAGAAGAAATAACAAGGGTTTTCCAGATCCCTGATATTCATTATTAAGGACTTGTGTAATCTCATCAGCGAAATATGCCTTGCTAACCATGTATGTTTCCTGCAAGATATAGATTGTATTAGATAACTAAGAATCTAAGATAGGCAGGACATCGAGACTTCCTTCTAAATGATGGAAAGCAATGTATTGCCACCTCAGACACTAATTGTGAGGGTGGACTTACAGCTTACTTCAAAGTAAGATAAAGACTTGATTTCCCCCATCCAAACAGCATACTCAGCAGGCAATCTGGGAGCAAAAAGGATTGATTTCCCGGTAGCGACATCCTACACCATCACAGAAAAAGAGAATGAATAACAGTAGAAAAAGGACTTTACAACTGATCTTACAGAAAATTTAGAAAATAAATAAATAAGAAAACAAAAACAAAATTATATATAAATTAAAATAAGAACATCAGATACTGACATGATAATTTCTTTTACTGAGATGTAAGTTACATGGCTTGTGTTAGAAAAACATAAATTATAGTGACATGTTTAAAAGCTTAGATCAAGATCTGACCATGAAGACAGGAGGGACTCACAATAGCTCCATAGAAACCAGGTTCCCTCACTCCAAACAGATATGCGAAATAACTTTCCTGTCTATAATAAAGTGATCAATTATCAGTAGTTAACTCAAACATACACCCTGATATAAAACAATCATAAAAAAGAAAATTAAGTGCACCAGTAGAGCAGATATCATCATCACTCACGCTTATAGTATAATCTAATTAGGAGGTTACAAAAAGGTGTATAACAATAGCACTATAGGAAAACATTTGCGCATCACTAGCCATCAATTATTATAAATCATAAACTCGTTGTAAAAGCATGTGCAAACTGATTTTTAAATGAGTTTGAATCGGTATCATCAAATCATATAGTCTCGTTGAGTGAATAAGAGTTTTGATGTTAATACTTTCTTATGGTGTAATAATGATAAAACTGCACGATCATATCTTATGGATAAAAAAAACACTGATATCTTTAATTACTGGTTTCAATACCGTAACTACCGATCTAATCCGAACATATTCAACTGCACGATCATATCATTCAATCAGACAAGACGAAGGATGAACATACCTAAATAGATCTTCATGATCGGTGCAGTAACGAGTTTGCTCCTCTCCTCCCTACCAAAACAATCGGATTATGACAAATTTCACAAAAACGAACTCAACTTTACTCGAGATTAGGTTACCTGAAGAAGCACAAATCCATGTGAAGAACGAGATGATGAACATAGGTTTTCACGGAGGTGTTTCAATAGTTTTTCACGATTTTCAACATGAAGCTTCATCGGAACCGCCGGAGGAGGATACAGCGAAGACGAAGAAGAAGGATCCATGGCGATTGACGCCATTGACAAACGTCGTTCACCTGCACTGCGAGTTTTGATTTTGATATTTCCATTTAGGTACAACTCTTGATGCGTAGGGTACAAGCTGTGCAAGCTTCATAGCTTTTTGGGCCTACGACAATTGGACTACCTTTTGCGAGTGGATCCATAACATTACATGCGGCCCTTTAATATTTATACAAAGAAGATTTGGAAATCCCAAAATATACTCGTTTGAGATTTGATATCTATAATTTTGCTTTAATCTGTTTGGTAATCATAATTTTTTAGTACTACTTAAGGATATAGATTGTTTTTCTTTAATGCCAAATGTTTTGTTTCAAATGAAATGATAGTGTTGTTTTAATCGGATTTAGTTATTCGTTTACCCGGTTGGTTTGTATATCAATCGTTTCAGTAAAATATGATAGATATAAAAACCATTTGACTTCATCTAGAGGATTTGTTCTTCAAAAGTTTATTTTTAATTGTCTTGAGTATCGTAACTCAATTATTTATAGATTTTTTTAAAAACTTATTTACTGTTAAAACTCTTTTAATTCATCTTTCATGTATATTATTATACTAATAAATCAAAATGTATACAAGGCACATGGCATATTTATACACTTTCCATCTATGCTTCATTTAGGATTTAAACACGTGTCATTACTAGAATGAATAATCATGTAATAATACATTAAATGTTAATGATTTATCTACATATACTTTACAAACTATAAAATATTTTTGTATAAAATAAAACCATATTTTTTCAAAAACATAAATCCGTAATATATCAAAAAAATTAATAACAAGAACTCTTAAAACATGACATAGTTTTTTAAAAAATTATCTTTTTAAAAAATTAGTGTTTAAGAAAACATTTTTTTAAGAAAATGTTTTTAAAAACAAAAGTTTGGAAAAATGTTTTTATTTTATCACCTAGAGCGGTTAATTGTACGTAATTTCAATCGTATATTATCTCATAATTTTTTTAAATATTAATAAATGACTATTAGTTTGATATTATAATTCAACTCATGTAATACACGGATTTAATCAAATACAAGAAAATTTTGGCGTGGCCATATAAAAAGAAATCTAGTTTCTAATAAATTTATCGTCTACCACTTAATGAGTGTCACTAATAATGTATGTAAAATCATAGCCGCGTGAATTGGAATAACGTCATTGAAAGAGATGGCATGACAGTTAAAAATCAAAAACACATATGTTCGTATGTTTGGTGTTTGTTATAGTTAATTAAAATTATCACTTTACACTGTTTGACTTTAAAAATAAAAAAGTCAACACCTTCTTTTCATAAGTTTTCACTATTCATAATGAACATAGGATAGTGATATGGTTTTTGATCGTAACGCAAAGACCAATGAAATAAAGGAAGAAACAATAGAAGAATTTAAGAGCTAAGTAGAATCAATCCTCTCACGTTACGGCGGGAGGCATAAAACCGTGTCAAATAGCATTAATGTCACACTTACGCCAGCGATCACCAGCACCAAAAAAACTCGTACTAAAACAGAAATAAAGATAAAAAATAAGAAAAACTCTGAACCATGCATGCAAGACATTAAAAACAAATAGCCGATATAGGACCTGCACGTTGTGACGGGGTCGCTAAACGAAAAAAATTAAGCGTAAAATGTTACACGTACACGTTGCAGCGTGTTAGCTCGTAAAATTTAGACCAAAATGTAAAACGAAAAAAATTGTAAAAGATGATATGTTTAGGAAACTAAAGTTGAAAGTGACACTTTAGAGGGGTTAAATTATAAAAGATGTAAAAATACAGGGTTTAAAAGTAATAAAAATAAAGTTAAATAAACCAAAAGAAAGATTACAACTCATTAAAGCTAAAGTACAAACTATTAGGCACACAAAAATTGGTAATTATTATTATTAATATATGTTATAGTGAATAAACTCTTCTTTATATCCATTCTTATGAAGCTAAGTTATTGCAACATTGAAAACCAAAAATTATAGTTCATTATTCAAAAACAAAATTATATGAGCCGAATCGAGCCGATCCTTGTGATCATTATTTCAACCCATTAAATCTAGGTAGTTTATGTAACAATATTTTTAATAGAAGTAATTATAGAGAAATGATTCTAGATGTAGTACCCCTAATCACAATAATTCCACTATTTTTCTCCTTCTTTCTTCTTCAAAGAAAGATAGTCATTCTAACACTCAAAACACTCGAGATATATTCGAAATGCGTGATCCTCAATTCCACCAACAAAACAACATTATCTAAAATCATAATTCTTGATGTTAATTCATTTGATGACAACAAATCTAACTCAACATATAGTGTTTGGATAATCGTTTTCTACACACGTGCATAATCTTGTATCATTAATGTATGTTTCATTTTATGACAACAAAGAAAGTTCCGTACGTCCACATAAAACTTTTAGGCCAAATCAAAATTTGAATGGTTTTGATACAATATAACTAGTGGGAACCGGTCGATGCGAATTATTTTTTTTTTACTTTTTTTACAAATTTGTTGAGAGTACTTGAGTAGTCATTTGAATTTCCCATTGCAAGATATGCATCAACAACTAGAAAACAACCCCGCATGGTTAATATTAATAGTTTAACAATATACATATTAACAGTATTACAGTATACATGATACACTAAGAACGCATGAGTATGTGCATTTAACCGTAGATGAAGTGTCTAAAATGACTGTAAGCAAGCGTTTGTAACTCCATGTAGCTTGAGTTTAGCTAGAAGACATGATGAAACTTGGTTCAAAATAAACTTCATATAAATGAAACATTGTTTAACTTTAAAGGATTAAACACATCCAAGTTTTTATAACATAATTGTCACTTGGAATGTGTTTTTGTAGGGGTAGGTTGTAGCATTGTTACCTGCCCATCGGTTTCTGCCAAGCATTCCAGGTATACTTAATTGGTTAACAAATTCATCTTAATTGGTTAACAAATTCATCTTAATTGGTTAACAAATTCATCTACCACACCCATGTTCAAATAGAAACAACTAAGCACTTTGTAATGCACTTATACTTAATTGGTTAACAAATTCATCTACCACACCCATGTAATGTACGTCTATCCATGAAAAATTTGAAGTCTTATTGTAGTAAAGATCATAACTATACTAACCATGCCAACTAATGAACTAAAACCACAAAGTAACACCAAAGACCTCCCTAACATGCTGCAATAACCATTGACATGTCTTTCACCTCCATGATCATCAATGGATACGATTAGCAAACTATGTAGCCAGAACTATAAGAACTGCAAATAGTTTTATATGGGAAAAATCAAACATTAGCACTAAATGTTAACCATTGAAGAGGAAGAGGAGGGGGTTGGACAAGTATAATGGACGTCTTTTTACACCACACGACATCAAACGAAATGGTTTTCTAGCATAAAGAATACACGATGTCGGAATTTTTATCTGAGCAGTTACCCAATAGTAGTTTCCTTTTCATATTGTTTGGCCATAAGCAAGTGTTGAAGCCGAGAGTAGCTTTCTTTTGACCCTGCAAGGTCAAAGTTAAAAGCAAACACAACCTAATCTCCAACCTATTGATTGCACATGAAATAAGTAATCATATTCCTTCTTTGTGGTGTACTGCTAACAACCCACGTGTTGGTGCCAGTGGATGCAAAAGCACTTAAACGGGAAATGAAAAGTAAGTCATCCTTCAAAATGTTGACTTTCTCAATTGATGGTATTGCTTGAACGGGAAATGAAAAGTAAGTCATCCTTCAAAATGTTGACTTTCTCAATTGATGGTATTGCTTTCAGTCATATTCTTTTCAGATTGCTTTTGCGCCATAGCGGTGTCAAGATATGGAAACAACCAACGTCATTCCAAAACCCTAAACCGCAAACATGCAAATTGTAATATAATCCTAAAGAAAGATATTATTACAAAGAAAACATAAGTAAAAACACAAAAAAGCACTAACTTGTGACATATAAAACTTCTTGAAACAAAATCACCAAAAAAATAAAAGACTTCAAGAAAAACGAAGAGAATTTACTGTGACATCCGTCACTATCAGGTCCGTCAATTGACTCGAAACTCGTTAACTCTTCTCGTGCATTTATTTTTCTCGTGTAATTAAATTTTTTTCAAATCGAATCTCTTCGTATATCCGTTTCGTGTCAACCCTAATATTAATAATACAATTTATTTTATTATTATTATTACTAATATTGTTATTAAAATTATTATTATAGTTATTAATATTGTTATTATTATTATAATTATAGTTCAGGGGTTAAATTGTAAATTAACTAAACTTGAGGGATTAATTAATTGGAAGTCTAGGGTCCTAAATGTAAATATGAATACAATTTAACCGCTGAACTATAGTTATAATAATAATAACAATATTAATAACCATAATAATAATTTTAATAACAATATATATATATATAGTCTTCGGTCAACCCTAGCAACCCCCCCCCCTCCGGCCGTGCAACCCTTCGGCAATTTTTCTCCGCCGCCGTTGGTCCACTGTTCCAGCCACCGTAGGCCGCCGCCGATTGCCGACGATCCGCCGTTCAACCATTTCGCAGGTAACCGATCATTGTGAGCCTCGTTTTACCTCGTTTCGTTATGTTTCGTTCGGGTCGTTTTGCCGGTTCGGTTGTTCGGTGTGATCCATGCCGTTATGTATGCGTCAGGTGTTGGGCCCGATTGTGCACATATACAACGTGTATATATATGTATATATTATTATAGTTATTATATATATATAATAACTATAATAATAATTTTAATAACAATATATATATATATATAATAACTATCATAATAATTTTAATAACAATATATATGTGTATGTATGTATGTGTGTGTGTATTGTGTGTGGGTGGGACGGTGTGTGTGTGGGTTGTGTGTGTACCGGTAGTGTGTGTGTAAATGTGGTGTATTGTTGGTGTATATATATGAATGTGTGGTCGGGTGTGGCTCGAAGACCCGAGGGGGGGGTGTGTGTAATGTAGGTGTGTTGTGTTGTGTGCGTGCAGGTATAATATGTGTGTTGTGATGTAGTGTGTATGTGTGTATGCATATATGTGTGTATGAAAATGGAGATGTATACATATATATATATATATATACATAGTGTATGTACGTGAATGTATGTGGTGTGTTGGTTGTTTTATTTATTATTATTATTATTTTTTTTTTTTTTTTTTTTTTTATTATTATTATTATTATTATTATTATTATTGTTATTATTATTATTATTATTATTATTATTACTACTACTATCATTATTAGTAGTGGTATTTTTATTGTTATTAACATCATTTCCCTTCATATAACGTGTTAGAATGTAAATCAGTGTACGTGTTTTGTGTGCTTGTCGCGCGTCGAACCCGAAACGACCCAAATCCAACCGAACGTACTTTATTCTTGTTGAACGTATTTAACGACCTAACTAAAACTAATTATAGGTGTTTGAGTTGTTCGTCTGCTCTCATCCTTTGAAGTCTATAATTCAGGTATTTTCATCACAATTCAAGGTGAGTTTCGCGGCCCCGTTTTCATTTTAAATATTTATAAACTAAGGGAAAAAGTATGTTCACCCTTTTTATGCTGTAAACTTATTCAATTCTTGGGACTGTTGTGTTTACTGTTTTGTAAGTAATTATCTAGTATATACATAGTTGTCTGTGTGGTTCTTTATTCACAACCATTTAACTCCGGTGTTGAAGCCAACGGACAGGTATTGATAGTACTATTGGGCTGACACCCCACCCTTGTTTGTTAGTATACTAGTTGGGACTGACAGTGGCTAGGTACGGGCCCTAGGGTGAATATGTTTCGACAAGTTCTGTGTGTACGTCGTAGGTTTAGTTGTGATGCTCATGTTTACATGTGATATTACTTGCTTATAACTGTATGCACTCATGTTCTACCAAACTTTTACACAACATCAAGTTTTGTTTATTATTTAAACCTGCGAACTTACCAACAATATGTTGACCTTTTGAGTATATATTTTCAGGTAACAATCATTGAGGATAGCCAGGGATGTTGCCTTAGTGACGACCATAGGATTGAAATGCTTTGAACTCTTTGAATGTTTTTGACAATTACATTGATTTTTATTTATTATTCACATTATGTCCGCTTGTTCCCGAGTTGTGGGATTTATATTTATTTGTTTGTATGACTATGTTTGTCGTGGATTTGACTAACTGCGACACAGGTCTCCAATTGTGTCGGGTGACGTCATGACACGTTGACTTTCATCCTTTATTGCATCTCTATTAATTAACAATGTGTCATGATGATCCCGTTCGTTAAATCCTCATGTTTCCGCTATAAGCGGGGGGTGTGACATTTACGTTGGATCGGGAGATAAATTACGCAATTCCATCGGCCTTCTCAATTTCCTCGTGGAAGCCGACATATGGTCTAACACCCCAACCCCAAGAGGTTGACGTGTCACTATTACAGATATCAAATCAAAAACCAAATCCATGATATTAAATAAGGAGTCAGAAGAAATAAAATTCAAACAAACCAAATAATCCGAAAGAACCTAATTAAGGTGTTTAATACATCAATTAAAGCAAAAGATAATCTTGATCTTCAATTCACTCTTCACTAATTTCCCGGATTACCCTAATTACCTACAAATAAATAAGAAAACACCACAAAAGAAAATACGGCCAAGCCAACAGTTGCTCAGTGACGGAAAGAACAATAGTAATGACTTTAAACATATAATACTAATATCTGATACTGAACTGATCATATGATACGGAAACTGAAATCCGATTCTAAGCATAAAATATTGGTACTGAACTGAACATATAAGTGTGGCCAAAGTACTACTTGAGTACAGTCGTGTTAACGGAGACGCCGTGAGCTTTTTATAATCACCGTCGCAAAAAGTGTCATGTCATTGACGCCATAATGACATGTCGGACATGCTCGGGTAATAGAGTACTAAATCAAAGGTAGTATAACTACCAACGTATCAATAAATTATTTACGGGAACATGCAATAACGAGCACAAATTTATAAACTATATTGCACGCTACAAGTCTCAACAAGTCAAACAAATAAGTCAAACGAGTCAGAGCAGGAATAGATAAATAATACTAGACGACTAGTAAAGGCTAAACGAGTCATATTAACAGAAACAAGGTGTCAAAAATTCGTACTACAAAGTAACGGAAAATATTATTTATACTAAGATATAAATGACCAAGGATCCGTACCTTAACTCAACTGGAAATGCAAGCAACGTCGACGTTGTCTCAAGTTGTATTAAAACCTACACCTTAATTATGATTCCAAATCAGATCTATGGACCAAATTCCCCTTTTGTGACACTTGTTGGTTTCAGGTGACAGAACTTGTTAGATTTCTTAACTATTCAATAACATTTGTAACATTTAGTACTACACCTAGATGGTTTTAGTATCAATAATTATTTGTTTGCTTAAATAAGTTAGTTAAAATAGAGAACCATCAGTAGTTATGTCATGGGTCTGAATAACCCAAAATTTAATCGTTTATGAGATGAGATTACTTCACCATGTCAATTGGTTGAAGTAATTAAAGAGACAATTAGTTGATGACATTTAGTTTGATTTAGGATTTTGTACCAACTCAAAATTTTACAACCATATTTTATTTGCAAAATTGGGCAGAGGCTATTTTAACAATGAATACTTTTCATAATTAAGCTTAGTATATACACTCTTAAATTGCATTATAAATGTCATTTTTTATTAGAGAATTTCAAACTAATATTACACGTAATATGTAAATCAATATAAAGAATCAGTAGATTCAAGTCTTGTTCTGAGTTCACTTCATCTATTATAAGATTTTGTACACTTACACTTCACATTACACATATAAGTACCTAACCTATTAGAGAAAAACATTCATTTGGTTCGTTATCACTCGGTGAATATTAGTAATCCAATTGGAAACATTCTATCAACATGGGTGAAACATTTATAATGAGATAAACGAGCAATAGCAAGAGACACAAACCAGCATGCTTTTTATTTATCTATATGTATAGAAATTTGCAGGTTATATTTTAGTCGCCAAAACCAAGGTTTATCCTAACGGGTTTTACAAACACCCATGTTGTGAAGGGGTTATCGATAGAACATCTTATTACCTGGATTAATAGTTAAAGAACTCGGCCAATTACGAAAGCTTAAACTGTTTGGTCCAATGCTGAATAGATGCGAATCAGAACAGGCAACGCTATGGTCCATTGCGTGCAACGTAGGCTGCGCAATGTCGGTATGGGTTAATAAAGTTTCGGATCAACATTAAATAGAGGTCGAATTGCAAAGCGAAGGGAAACCTCGAAATTAGATACCTGTTGTAAATCAGAGATAAGTTAGGTTGTTCAACACCTATGACTGACAACGTCACGTTGCGGTCCTTGGAGGTTATAAATGGTGGTACGTCAGCAAGGTCTACCTAGTGGCAGGATAAAATTGATGGTTCACGGTGTGTTTTGCAGCGGTTTAGAGATCAATGGAAAGTTTCAATCGTTGGCACGACTCAAACGGAATCGCAATATTGAGATATTGAACCAAGGAGATGAAGCAGAAAGTCGATGGTTTTGTGCGGTGAAATTGGGGTTTTTTTTTTCTTTTTTTGAGTAAATTCGTAGGGCGGAGAAGTATATATCATGGTCGATCATCATGGATTGGAACAAGTGTCATCATCATCCAAATCCCACGGGAGTTTGTTCAAGAAGAAAAACTGATTTTGAAAATGTTCGAGTTGAGTTAAGCAAAATGATTAGGTCAAAATTTCCAAGTCAAAGTTTATATTGGGCTTTGGGCTACACAACGGGTCTAGCTAATCCATGAAATGAATCATCTGATTTTATTTAAATTCTTTTATATTCATATATTATTTCTTTAACTAATGTTTCTTTAAGCATCTTTCATTATCATTTTTTTATTAAACTATTATTATATATGTATTATTTTGGGTACTATAATTCTACCCCCTTAAAACAATTTCGTCCACGAAATTGTTAGGTACGGATCGAAAAAGTTGACGACATAACGTACACGGAATTATAAAAATTTAGCGACCGAATGTGATAATCATAATCATTTAGATGCAACTAATCTGATAAACAGAAATATGTAACAATAGTCTGATGATTAGAACTAATAACTACAATCTTCATTGCTTAAAGCCAAAACATATTAAATAGAAAACAATTTTAAAAAAAGCACTAAGATGTAAAAAGATTAGGATATTGAGAACGGATCGCATCTTCTATCTCCCAAGTAGCTTCGCGTTTAGAATGGTTCCGTCATAATACTTTAACAAAAGGAATAGTCTTTCTCCTCATAATGTGCTCTTGTCGATCGAGAATAGCTTCTGGTTCTTCCTCAAGTGACAAATCCTTGCGAATCAAATGAAGCGGATAGTTTACCACATGAATTGGATGATAATTGTACCCTCTTAGAAGAGATACATGAAAGACATTATGCACATGTGACAGTTGAGGTGGTAAAGCCAAACGGTAGGAGACTTCACCAACTCTTTCTAAAATCTCAAATGGCCCGATGAATCTAGGGTTGAGCTTTTCTTTGATGCCAAAACGACATACGCCTCTGCAAGATGAAACTCTTAAGAATACTTTATCACCAACCTGAAACTCCAAGGGCCGACGGTGTCGATCTGCATAACCTTTTTGTCTACTTTGAGCTTCCTTTAACTTTTCTCTAGCAATAGCAACTTTCTCATTTGTAATTTGAACCAACTCAGGTCCTTCAATGATTCTTTCACCGACCTCTTCCCAAGAAATAGGTGCTCTACACTTACGACCATACAATAATTCGAAAGGTGCCATGCCGATGCTAGCTTGCCAACTATTATTGCAAGAAAACTCGACCAAACACAAGTATTCATCCCAGTTTCCTGTCCACTCTAAGGCACAAGCTCGAAGCATGTCCTCGAATGTCTGGATGGTACGCTCCGACTGGCCGTCAGTCTGAGGATGAAACGTTGTACTAAATCTTCTAGAAACGAGAAGTGAACCTCGGGTCTCGATCAGACACGATAGAGATCGGGGTGCCATGAAGTCTAATAATCTCTTGTGTAAACACTTCAGATAACTTGCTAACCGAGAATCCTTGCTGAATTGGAAGAAAATAAGCCGACTTTGACAACCTGTCAACTACAACCCGTATTGCATCATTCTTCTTAAATGTTCTTGGCAACCCTGTCACAAAATCCATGGAAATATCATCCCATTTCCATACAGGAATAGGTAGTGGCTGAAGCAACCCACTGGCTCTTTGATGCTTGATCTTAACTTGCTGACAAGTAAGACATCTACTAACATACTTAGCTACGTCCTCTTTCATTCCATTCCACCAAAAGTTCTGACGAAGATCCCGACACATCTTGGTAGATCCAGGGTGAATAGAGAATGACGAGCTATGAGCTTCGGCTAATAAAGATTCTCGAAGAGCAGAATCGTTAGGAACACATAAACGCTTACCGCACCAAATTACTCCATATTTATCTACTCCGAATTCTGATCGTTTCCCGTCCTCTACATTCTGTAAGATTGCCCAAAGTTCACCACCGTCTTTTTGTGCGTCCTTAATCCGAGATACTAGATTCGGCTCGATCTGGAATCTAGCGAGATACCCATCACTCTTGCCAATATGAAGACTAATACCCAATCTATCAAGATCCATAATAATATGAGGTTGTAGTTGTAGAGAGGCCACTGTCCCTGAGCTTTTTCGGCTAAGGGCATTAGCTACCACATTGGCCTTTCCTGGATGATATTGAATATTGGCATCATAATCTTTCAATAGCTCTAACCGTCTCCTTTGTCTCATATTAAGTTCCTTTTATGTGAAAATACATTTCAAGCTCTTGTGATCAGTAAAAATATCACAAGTCTCTCCGTAAAGATAGTGACGCCATATCTTCAATGCAAAAATAACAGCAGCAAGTTCAAGGTCATGTGTAGGGTAATTAACCTCGTACGGTTTCAACTGTCGTGAAGCATAAGCAATGACCTTACCATGTTGCATTAGCACACATCCGAGTCCCTTTTTAGAGGCATTGCTATAAATCTGATATCCACCCGTGCCTGATGGAAGTGTGAGAATCGAAGAAGACACTAATTTTTTCTTGAGCTCTTCAAAACTTTTCTCCCGTTCATCGTTCCAAGAGTACTTAACCCCTTTCCTCAACAATTGTGTAAGGGGTAAAGCTATAACAGAAAAACCTTCGACAAATCTGTGATAATAACCAGCAAGGCCAAGAAAACTACAGACTTCTGTGGCTGAGGTAGGTCTAGGCCACTTAGTGATCGCCTCTATCTTCGCAGGATCCATCATAATACCATCCGCAGAAACAACATGACCCAGAAAGGCTACTTGACTCAACCAAAATTCACACTTCGAAAATTTAGCATAAAGCTTCTTTTCACGTAGCGTTTTGAGCACAATATGAATATGATTCTCATGCTCCTCCTTACTTTTAGAATAAATTAAAATATCATCAATAAAGACAATGACGAACTTATCAAGGAACTTGCGAAAAACTCGGTTCATTAGGTCCATGAATACGGCTGGGGCATTAGTTAACCCGAACAGCATAACCAGGAACTCATAATGACCATACCGAGTACGGAAAGCAGACTTAGGGACGTCAGAATCCTTAATCTTTAGCTGATGGTAACCGGACCTCAAATCGATCTTAGAGAAACACTTTGCGCCCTGAAGTTGATCAAATAAATCATCAATACGAGGCAGAGGGTAACGATTATGGATAGTGATCTTGTTGAGTTCCCTGTAGTCAATGCAGTCTCATAGAACCATCTTTCTTCTTTACGAATAAGACCGGTGCACCCAAAGACGAGACGCTTGGTCTAATAAATCCCAAATCTAGTAATTCTTGTAACTGCTCCTTTAGCTCCTTAAGCTCCATAGGTGCCATACGATACGGCGCCTTAGAAATCGGCTCAGCACCAGGAATAAGATCAATAGTGAACTCTACCTCGCGATCTGGTGGAAGTCCGGGTAGCTCCTTAGGAAATACGTCCGGAAAGTCACATACAATCGGATAATCAGATATGTTTGGCTCATTAGAAGATGTAGCTTTCACTGAAGCTAGGAATCCCACGCAACCGTGCGATAAGAACTTCTGAGCCTTAAGTGCAGAGATGATTTTCAACGATTTTCGAGGCTGAGTCCCTTGATAAACGAGTTCAGGGCATTAAGGATTTCCAAATAAAACACGACGAGTCTGGCATTCAATAGTAACGTGATGTCGATTTAACCAGTCCACACCAAGTATGACATCAAAGTCACTCATTTGCATGGGAAACAAATCCGCTTCACGAATAATAGACTCGATTCTGATCGGACAGTCTCTATAAACATGCGAGATGATAGTCGAATCTCCTAATGGAGTAGTAATGGCTAAAGCGTGCTCTAAAGCAGTCGGTGCAGTCATCAAGTACTTAGCAAACAAAAGAGATACGACAGAATGTGTAGCGCCCGTATCAAATAAGACATAAATATCCCGCTTCCCTATGCAAAGGGTACCAGAGACCATACCTGGGGCGTTAACTATCAGTATGAGATAAGAAACATGTATAATACTTCTCTATCTAAAACGGTTTAGAATTATACCTAGTGCATTAGCTGCTTCATTTGCAGTGAGTGCAAAAACTCGTCCTCCAGTTGCAGGTTTAGCTTGATTCCCTCCGGCATCATTACGAGGGTCGCGCTGGGGGCAATCCCTAATCATGTGTCCTCCACGCCCGCATCTGAAACATAATCCTCCAGCCAGACGACAAGCTCCCTTATGAAGTTTTCCGCATGTGTTACACTAAGGGGTTGCATTCCGATCCTAATTATGGTGTTGCTGATTCGGTGGTTGAGCATGAGTAGGGGCCTATTGAGTGTGATTACGAGCTTGTTTCTGGTTCTAGTTTCGGTTCTTCCATGGTCGGGAGTTATTGTTGTTGTTGCGATCAAAGAGATTTTGATGGTCTCGCGGTGATGAAGACTGATTCTTATTCGTATTAGAGGAGGACTAGTCCTGGTCATTCTCCCTAGGCCGCTTACGGTTATCATCATATGACTTCTTTCCATTCTTTTTATCTTTATATAAGTTTTTAATGGCATCAACCACTTCATTAATATCTCTAAACCGATGATTCAGTATAAACTTTCGATCTCTTTCACATATGGCCCACTGAAAATTCTCTGTCTGCTCATGCGGTGGACCGGCTGATGCACCAAGAAAGCTCACCAACCGTGTAAATCGTGTCTTGAAATCTATTATGTGCTCATCATCCCTCTGTCTAATATTAGCATACTGTCTACGATACTCAGTGCGGTTAGCAGCGGTGTAGTACTCCTCATAAAATAATCCTCGAATTCATCCCAAGGAAGAGTAACTGCATAATCATTTCCTCCTCTAGCTTGTTTCAAAGTCGTCCACCATCTATGAGCATCATCCTCTAACTTGTATGTTGCCAGCCTTACTTTGTATACGTCCTCAACGCCAAGTACCTCAAATAATTTCTCAATGTGACTGATCTAGTTTTGCACCTCGACCGGATCACTAGAAGTACTAAAGGATTTAGGCCTTTGCTTCTGAAAACGTTCCAACCAAACATGAATACCATCACGGGGTGGTGGTGTATCACCAACGGGAGGTGCTCCTGCATGGTTTCCACCAGGTGGTGCCCCTGTGGCGTTTCCAGCAGGTGGTGCGCCAGTGGCGTTACTAGCGGGTGATGCGACAGTGGCGTTACTGGCAGGGGGAGCTCCAGTGACATTTCCAGCAGGTGGTGTTCCAGAAGCATTTCCAACAGGTGGTGCTCCTTGGTTTACAACCATATTAGCTTGTTGCATTTGCTGGAAAACAGTTTGAGCAGTCTGAGCCATCATGTTAGGAAGCATCCCCGAGATAGCAGTGTTGACGGCATTAGCAACCAGTGCTTCCAAGTTTGCATTAGACGAGGAGCCGTTCGAGTTATTACGATTGATCACACGTCTCTTAGGAGCCATCTAAAATGAAGATATATGTGTGAGCACTAGAATTTAGATTGGCAAAAGATTAGATCCTAACCCCACGTCTACTCATTACCTCACTGGTTTAATTATTAACGTTTAAGTTTTCTACAGGAAAGAGCCTTTGCTATAATACCATAGCTGTAACACCCCAACCCTGAGAGGTTGACGTGTCATTATTACAGATATCAAATCAAAAACCAAATCCATGATATTAAATAAGCAGTCAGAAGAAATAAAATTCAAACAAACCAAAATTATCTGAAAGAACCTAATTAAGGTGTTTATTACATCAATTAAAGCAAAAGATAATCTTGATCTTCAATTCACTCTTCATTGATTTCCTGGATTACCCTGATTACCTACAAATAAATAAGAAAACACCACAAAAGAAAATACGGCTGAGCCAACAGTTGCTCAGTGACGGAAAGAACAATAGTAATGACTTTAAACATATAATATTGATACCTGATATTGAACTGATCATATGATACGGAAACTAAAATCTGATTCTAAGCATAAAATATTGGTACTGAACTGAACATGTAATATTGAAACTGAACTAATCTACACGACGAGTATATACGAATAAATAAGTCGTGTATCATAAGAAGTACCCAGAGCTGAAACTGAACTGATAAGCACATAGCTAGCTAGACTATGCACCAATGAGATGGTGTGTGGGGCGTACACACATGATTCCATCCCCTGGAACTGAACTAATCTGAACTGAACTGGGATCGATCCATCCGCCTCCCATATAAGTGTGGCCAAAGTACTACTTGAGTACAGTCGTGTTAACGGAGACGTCGTGAGCTTTTTATAAACACCGTCACGAAAAGTGTCATGTCATTGACGCCATAATGACATGTCGGACATGCTCGGGTAACAGAGTACTAAATCAAAGGTAGTATAACTACCAACGTATCAATAAATTATTTACGGGAACATGAAATAATGAGCACAAATTTATAAACTATATTGCACGCTACAAGTCTCAACAAGTCAAACAAATAAGTCAAACGAGTCAGAGCAGGACTAGATAAATAATACTAGACGACTAGTAAAGGCTAAACGAGTCATATTAACGGAAACAAGGTGTCAAAAATCCGTACTACAAAGTAACGGAAAATATTATTTATACTAAGATATAAAGGACCAATGATCCGTACCTTAACTCAACTGGAAATGCAAGCAACGTTGACATCGTCTCAAGTTGTATTAAAACCTACACCTTAATTATGATTCCAAATCAGATCTATGGACCAAATTCCCCTTTTATGACACTTGTTGGTTTCCGGCTACAAAACTTGTTAGATTTCTTAACTATTCAATAACATTTGTAACATTTAGTACTACACCTAGATGGTTTTTGTATCAATAATTATTTCTTTGCTTAAATAAGTTAGTTAAAATAAAGAACCATTAGTAGTTATGTCATGGGTTTGATTAACCCAAAATTTAATCGTTTATGAGATGAGATTACTTCATCAGGTCAATTGGTTGAAGTGCGACCTACCCGAGGATTTGAGCACCTCATCATGAAGTGCGACCTACTCGAGGATGATCCTCAGACCCTAGTTCGATATTTTGGAGGTCTTGAACCGAGGATTGCTCATGTCGCTGAGCTGCATCCTTACTCAACCTTGGAAGAGCTGATAATGCTTGCTCACAAGATTGATAATCAACAAAAAAAGTAAAGGAAAAGTCGAAGCATGGGGACCTAACACAACTGCATCACATCAACGAGTACCCAAGAGATGTTTTCGATGCCAAGGATTGGGGCACATCGCCTCTGAATGCCCCAAGTCGAACAAGAGGAGAATGAACAACGGGAGGCAATCTTCCATATTCGGTGCACTATCACCAATAAAGTTTGTACGTTAATCATAGACGGATGTAGTTGCACTAATGTGTCATCACAAACTCTTGACTCCAAATTGAATCTACTAGTGGAGACACACCCTGCCCCCACACGTTATTCAATGGCTCAACCATGGTAAAGGCATTCAAATATCTCATTGTGTTTTGATTTCTTTGAGTATTGGAAAGAAATATGAGGATTTCATTTGGCGTGATGTCTTGCCTATGGATGCATGCCACATCTTACTTGGCCGACCTTGGTTATATGAAACACTTGAAATTACGAAACACATCTATGGGTTGTTGGCAAAAGGGCTTCTACGGGAATCTTTGAGCCCGTGTGCAGTCCCGACACTGTCACATTCCGGCGGAAGCGTGAGATGATTATTTGGGTGTGACTTGTTTGTACAAAACTCATTGATTAACAGAGTTTTATCAGATAGCACAACAGCATATATCAAACATAACATAACATACTTCATAAGATAATAATAAGGTTAGGATTACATTAAATCATGATAGTCAAAATTTGATCTAATTATAATCCTATTACAACATATTTCTAACTGCTACATCTTCAGTAACGGTGGAAATGCGCGTCCACCGATAGGCTGAGATCATACATATTCACAGTTAGATTCACAAAGACTTTCCCCACAACTTCTCCACAACCGTTATACACATCAAAAGAGAACATTAAGCTGTTAGACATGATGAATTCCTGAAAAAGCATACTCAAAATAGTCAACATAATGTTGGTGAGTTCATAGGTTTATCTTACACAAAATTTTATTGATACATCATATACAACCAAACCTTACTTAATAATCAGATCAACCATACTGTTATAACATAATTCATAAATCAGATAATATAGCATCACAACACTCATCCTGTTGGTGCAGAAAATTATTTCCTAAGTAACGCTACCTATATTATCCAACGATTCCACATCCGAATTAATGGTTGCAACATAAATGACAGTATAACTCAAAAATTGCATCAATCATAAAAATCAATAGTATGCTTTTTCCCCCAAAAGTTTATAAAAATCAAAATGGGGCTATGAATCTCACATTTACTCCACGAAATCACCTATAAACAAACATATTTATAGTTTAGAAACATAAATATTTTCTTTAAAATTTTCAGTACCTCAAATAATATCAAAATTGTTACAATAAATAGGTGAAGAAATAAAATATAACATACTCAGATTTCATTTTATAATTATTTACAGTTTATTTCTTATAATTTTTGAAATATTCAAATAAACTGTTAAAATTACCTTCGGGTTTCTAAAAATTCTCAAAATTGATCAGAATATTTGGCACATTATTTATAACTTCTCAAAATTTTCCCATATCCTAAATCATAACAGAGTCAATTTTTATTATTTTCTTCATTTTACTAATATTTAGTAAAAATATCATAATATGTCTAAAAATTCCTATCTTCATAAAGAATGTTCTTTTCAGATTTTCATATTTTCTGAATTTTTCTCATAATTTATTGCAAAATTAAAGTATTTTTCTCGATTTTTATGTGGAAGAAACTTTAAAAATTCGTAACTTATTCATAACTTCAAGTTAGATCATGAAACTTTTTCTGTAAATCCTATAATTCATAAGGGTTAACATATAATTTCCTCAACTTCATTCCAGGTTCAGTTCTTCCAGCATAAATTTTTCCTTCAAATACTAGAATAATTTATATAAATTATTTTACTCATAGGAATGACACCAAAATTTGCAAAACTATATTTCTTAATATTCTAAACATATTTTCAATGTTTGTTCCCACAATCATAGTCAATTACATAAGAATCTGAATTTAACAAATTGCACATAAGATTTTAACCTTTATTTATAAATTCTTTTATATATCTATTAGTTATCTTTATTTATTTATTCATTTAAACTCATAAGATCTTTCTTACTGCTTCTTGAATAAGGTTAATGTATAAGTAAGATTTATAAAACCTTTGGGATGTTAAGTCATAAGAGTTAATCATATGTGTTTGTTTAAACATATGTATAGTCTTTGTAATTTTAACTATATATGGTTTAGAGAGTGAAACCTTGATTTTGGTAGCGAAAATAGGTGAGGATAACTTATGGCAGCTTCTTTCTATGTCGAACCAAGTTAAACGAAAGTTCCCACGCCTTTGTGACAACCGGATGAAAGATGATGTTGGTTAATTGTAATGATAACCGGGGACTTAGAGAAGGAATGAAGGCAACCGTGAGTGTTTGTTGGTTTGAGTGGCCGAGAGTTTTGAAGGAAAGATTTTGAGTTTGTGTGTCTTGTGTTTCCAAGTCATCGGCCGAGATCTTCAAGTAGTGGAGTTAGTCATGATGAACTCTAGGCTTAGAGTAATGATTTGGCACATAGCTTGCATTAGTTGGCTCTCATAGATTGTTAAGGTGGCGACTTAAGGGATGATCCGATTAGGTGGCGGTGTAAGGGGTTGGATTGGTGTCATGGTGGGGCTAGGTGGCATTTAAGGAACTTGATGAGTCATTATGTCATTATTACAAGATTTAACCAATGTTTAGAGTATTTAATCGGGTTGCTTAATCGCCTAATGAACCGAGACTTGAGTGTTTAAGTTTGAGGTTTAAGTGTATGAGGTCTACTTAGATTTGTTTCAATGTTAATTATCTTGTATTGAGATGTTTGTTTGGGTTGTGTTTTTGTATTATTTGGTGTTTGTTTGGTGTTTTATGGTTGAGTTTCTTTCATCACTTAATGTTTGGTAACAAAAGATTTATGAATATGGATACATTCATATGTAAAAGGTTGTGCATGCATGTAATCATGCATACATGCAACATATATATACACATAAACACATGATACACATATGTAATTAACAAAAGATGGTACATGCATACGTAGGATATGTATGTAAACATGCATACGTAAAATTTACCATATATAATTATTTATAACTTATATATAATATATATACTAAATTTATTCATAAACTAATTTTTTCCTAACCTTATTTTTAGGGTCGTCACATTCTCCCCCCGTAAAAATAATTTCATCCCGAAATTTATTTAGGAGATAATACCTAAAGTTGAGGGGAACTTATCTGGTTACTGATTCCCAATAGATGGGGATACTTCCTCAAAATCTCATCTTCTCTTTCCCAAGTGTATTCCGGACCTCTTTTGGCATTTTACTTAACTTTCACTATAGGAATCTTACTTCTTCTTAACCGTTTCACCTCTTTATCTACTATGGCTATTGGTTCTTCTGTGAAATGAAGCTTCTTGTCTATTTTTATCTCTTGAACTGGAACTTTTAATGTCTCATCTGTTAGATATTTCTTTAGATTGGACGCATGAAAGATATTGTGTACTTCACTTAATTCTAAAGACAGATCTAACTTATATGCTGCTGAACCAATCCTATCAGTGATTTCAAATGGACCAATATACCTGGGATTTAACTTATTTCTTCTTTCAAATCGGACTATGCCTTT
>BJCM01227806.1:0-29024 GCA_018326385.1 Flaveria bidentis
GGTGGGGCGGCCGATGGGGGAGGTGGGAGAGGTGAGAAAAGGTTAGAAGATCTCAGAAGACATATGTTCACATCTTCTCCATGCAGACCTCCTGCAGACATTTTTAATGAAATGTCTTTCAAAAAACAAACACTATACGTACTCAAAACCTTTTCACGCATCTGCATACGCGCAGATAAAAGGATGAAAAAAATATTTTAGTAAAAAACAAATACCATCTCCTACTATTGTACTCAATAACAATTATCAAGTCCTCAAGTTGAGTAACCCGATAAAAAAACCCGTTATCCATTCTATCTCGTGTATATATTCACACACACACCACCATTTCTAGGGTTTGGAATTTTCACATCTACATCAATGGCTGACGTGATGAACATGCCGGTGGATGCAGCGGAAGGTGGCAGTAGCGTCGATCCGAAAGACGACGTCGTCGGAGCCGGCGACGTCAACGGCAGCGGCGACGGTGAAGACACCAACAAGCCCACCGCAAACGAAAATCCCGACGCATCTCCACCGCCACCACCACCGCCACCACCGCCTCCTTCGCGACGCCATGACCGTGATTCCAGAGAGAGGAGAAATGACGATAGGGACATTGATCGTCCACCTAATCGTCGTTCCGATTACTACGAACACCGCAATCGCTCTCCTCACAGGGATTACAAGCGGCGTGCTGCTAGCCCTAACTCACCTCCACCGCCGTATCGTGACCGTCGTGGTCACTCTCCTCCGTTTAAGCGGTCCCGTAGGGACGACGGTGGCTACGACGGTCGCCGTGGAAGTCCTCGCGGAGGTTTCGGATCTGGTGATAGAAGGTTTGTACATTTCTCTCTTTATATTATTGTTTGACGCTCTTTGTTTAGAGGACTACAATACAGAATCGAAATATCATCATATATGATGCTGATTTTAGCATCGCAGTCTGGATTTATCGACTACCAATCTGATGACCAGGCTATAAGTTAAGGTGTCTGTGATATTGCTTAATTTTACCTTTTGTAAACCTAATTTTCTATATTGGTTGTGTGTGTGTGTGTTACAAGTGATTTTTCTCGGTTTGAGCTTATATTGGGGGTATAATGGATTAATGGTATTGACCTGTATCTCTCAGTTCTTTTTCTATTGAATATTATGCTACCATTTCAGAAGAGATGCGGAAATCTGATGCATCGAGACAGTGAATTGGTAGATTATATCTGAGAGTGTTCCTTCACCAGTTCTATACATGTGATTGAGTGAGAGTGTTCCTTCACCAGTTCTATATTTGTGATTGAGTGAGAGCGTTCCTTCACCAGTTCTATATTTGTGATTTCAGTGCGAGTATTAATACTTCCGCTCCAAATACTTGACCTTGAGTGGTTGTTGTATTCCATCTATTCTAAATTAGTTGACTTTGAGAGAGTTTTACTCCATCCATTCTAAATTACAGGAGCACTTTTCTGGTCTAAATATTAAGTACGTAGGAAAGTGCTTTTATAATTTGGAAAGGGGGATTATAATCAAAAGGGAGGCTAGAAGTTGAAAGAGGAGGCACTGATAATGATTAGAATTGGAGAGACAGTTCTTCACATGAAAGCAAAGCAGATGGTGTAATATTGTGTTTTTGATTTGACTGAATTTGGCTATAAAACTGTGCAATGGCACACTTACATTTCTTCATTATGATCTAATTACGAAATCCTTAAAACTAATGGATATTTTAATCGCAGTAGCTGTAGTTAGGAGGTTTAATGGTGATTTCTACCAGTCTCACAGTCTGCTTCACTGAATTAAAATTAGGATGTGGTTTTTCTAGAGACTAGTTAAGAGACAGATCGTGGATCACATTACATTGCACTCTACTTAGGATTTTGATATTTATAACATTGTACATATATTACACATCTGCTGTAGTCACATAGTCATGTGCTTACATTATTTGTGCGATCTATGCTTTGTGATACAATTTTTGTAAAGATAAGTATTTACGTATCATTGTTTGTATAATACCACATTAAGTTTCTTTGTATTTTGAATCATAAAATTCAAAAGAGCAATCTTATCTATTTGCGAGGGCTTACCGCTGATGTAATTTCACACCTGTTTGGTGCTTCGACACGGATGCTTTATAGTGTAGCCGTGTAGGTGCTTATTTTTCTGGGAACAAGTTAGCAAGTTACAACAGGTACAAGTGAAAGTGTAAACTGGCTATTATTTTCAAAATATCAAATCAGGATATTCAACCGTGTTAATTCAATTAGTCTTATTGTGTAAGTGCTTAGTTTTGGATGTCAAGAACATGCATACTTTGCAGCACACGACAACCAACAATTTGTGGTCTTAAAGTACATCAGCTGAAAAAACATACCACTTTTTCATTCAATTTGGAAAGCATGAAAAGGCATTTTAACAATTTATTTTATTTTATCTTTTAAATCAAGCTGGTTATGCTGCTGTTTAATGCGTCAGCATGTACTTATTAAAGGAAATTTTATTTTTAAATTTTAGTATTAAGCACTAAGAGCAGACCAATACTAGATGTTGGTTCTAGGAGAAACATAAGCCACACTTGTCTTTTGCATGAGCTTGAATCGCTTGAACCAAAATGATTGTCAAACCTAGGACTTAATTTAGTTTTTAAGGGTTCTTTGTTTTTCTGCATGCAGCCCTTGCTATATATAGTTTCTCATATTTTGCTTGCCGTTTGGTACTGTTATCTCTTCATTGTAAGTTTTTATCTTCTGGGTTTCCACTATCATCCAATCATCCACCTATAAAGAGCTATTTTTGTTGTCTTCAAAGTGAATTATGGGTTCCTATGTGATGACAATCATATTCAAAGCATTTCTGCATCTTTTGGAATCTGTGGCATGTGGTCTATCAATAGAGACATAATAATGGTATTAGTTGGTGAATAAAATAAAAAATAAGAAGTTTGTTATCAATGCATCTGTTTTAGTTAAGGGTGTAGTGTTTTTGTGGTAAAGCAGCATCCGTGTTATACTTTTGTTTAACTCAGCAGCTTTTTGTTAAAAAATAGATGAATTCTATTCTATAACCCTCGCGCTAACAAATCTCTAGGAGGAGGGTTTTCCTCACAACCCTGAAGAGATCGTAGCAAAGATGTATTATTATTATTATTATTATTATTATTATTATTATTTTTAAGATCCTTGTTTTTTTATAATTTCGTTCATTGTTGATACAGGTTTGGATATGATTATCCTGGTGGTTATGATCGTGATATGGGCGGCAGGCCTGGCTATCCCGACGATAGGCCTCGTGGAAGGTATGGTGGTCGTGGGTACCATGGTGGTCCATCTGGTAAGCATTGATTTTCTACGTCTGCTGTTCTTTCGTAACTATTGAATGATTTATGAGTTGGAAATTTCCATTTTGTTAAATATACTGTTTGTTCTAAAAGCTGTTGGTCGTGTGTATGGCAGTGGTATACTAGTATTGTATATTTGTATCTGGCTCTAATCAATAAACAGTTTTAATTTTTAAAAGCTATATTAGTGATCTTTTATTTTGCTCTTGTTGTGATGGACTCTTGGGGGTTGTTTGGCATTTCTTATCTGAATCGCTTTATCTGCTTCTTGGTTTTTGAAATAATGTTCATACTCAAAACTGCTTATCACTCAAATAATCAGATAAGCAGTATGGATTAGCAGTCCCAAATACACCCTACCTATTAACTATATACATACTTAAATCTTTCATATCACTCTTATCTTTTAAGGAGTTCTTAGTTCAAGTCTATCTACAAGCTATTGGTTCTTTTCAGAATTATTCTGTTTCTTTTGTCAAGTTTTATCAGTATCTATATGCTTTTGTAGATTGGGAATCGGCTCGGGGAGGTTACAATGAACATGCCAATACACACAGGTTAATGTCTAGTCAAGCTATTGTGGATGTATTTCTTCCATTTATTGGCCCCCACAAATGTTCTTGTAGTATTTTTTTTGTTGTTTTTGACCAAGATATTCTAGACCAGAATCACAGCACTTTTCATGTGAATTTGACAATTTGACCTGTCATTTTGGCATTTCAGAGAAGGGTTGATGTCTTATAAACAGTTTATTCAAGAGCTTGAGGATGATGTTCTGCCATCAGAAGCTGAACGCAGGTATCTTATGGTTACTTATACTAAAAGTTTGTTATACCTTTTTTATGCTGTACATCGAGCATTGAAGTTTCTCGGCTCACCAGGTATCAAGAATACAAGTCAGAATATATATCAACTCAGAAACGGGCTTATTTTGATGCTCATAAAGGCGAAGACTGGTATTTTTGTGCATCTTCTCTCTCTTTCTATTAAAATTTTGTAATTATAGTTTTTACTTTCTAATTTCCTGTCTTATATGTAGGTTGAAAGATAAATATCATCCTACAAATCTGCTTGCTGTTATTGAAAGGTGTGTCTTCTCTATTCCGTAGTAGCTTATTGTCAAAATAACAAAAAGATCATACTCTCATTTTAAGATAATTGCTCTTGTAAATTGGTTGTGCGGTCACACGTGATAAGTCTTTTTTAGCTAAAAGGGAAATGGTTCAGATGGGCTTAACGTGTCGAAGGCCACCAACTCTATTTAAATACTTAAAACCTTTGAAGTCATTTAAGATTTAGATTATTGTTGTAACAATATTGGTTTTGTCATAATAAAAATAACAGCATCATAATTTCTTTTAAGTAATAGATAAAAAGTGCTTGTGCACTAAACTGACCGGGGCTATTTCTACATGCATTTAACATGCCCCGTTTGAACATTGTGACCCGCCACCTGATCCACTAATTGCCATTTTCTTTACTGTTAATTTTCTCATAGTATAGCTGTCTTAGTAATTGATTGCAAGATTCTGATAATTTTTATCATCTAACATTTCTTTACCAGGAGAAATGAAGCTGCTCGAAAGCTGGCTAAGGAGTTTTTGCTTGACTTGCAAAACGGGTCATTAGACTTGTAAGAGACGTTGCCATGATATCACCTTCACAATGTCTTTTGTACCCTAATACGTATTAACCATTTAACATGTCTTTAATATGAAACAGAGGACCTGGTGTTACTGCTTCGTCTGCAAACAAGTCAGGGCAAACAAGTAATCCCAATTCAGAAGATGAATCAGATTTGGGTGGGAAAAAAAGACGTCATGGTCGAATGTCAAAAGAAGCTGACCCATTTTCAGCAGCCCCAAAAGCACACCCAATAAGCTCTGAACACCGACGGATTCAAGCCGATGTTGAACAAGCACAAGCACTAGTTAAGAAGCTTGACCTTGAAAAAGGAATAGAAGACAACATATTATCTAGGGCTGATAATGAACGAACACACAGGGATAAATCTCATGGTGGGTCCAGTGGTCCAGTTGTAATTATACGTGGGTCAACCTCAGTCAAAGGTCTTGAAGGTGTTGAGTTACTCGATACACTCTTGACTTATCTGTACCGTATACATGGTTTGGATTACTATGGAATGTCTGAAAAAAGTGAACCTAAGGGTTTCCGACATGTAAGAAGTGAATCTAAAAATGATGTGAAAAATAGCGGGAGTGAGTGGGAAAAGAAATTAGATACACGTTGGCAAGAAAGATTGAAGGGTCAAGATCCGTTGGAGATAATGACTGCAAAGGAAAAGATAGATGCCGCCGCAGCTGAGTCGTTGGATCCATATGTTAGAAAGATACGTGATGAAAAATACGGGTGGAAATATGGTTGTGGTGCAAAGGGTTGTACAAAGCTATTTCATGCTGCTGAATTTGTTCATAAACATTTAAAGCTAAAACACCCTGAACTTGCAATGGAAGTAACTTCTAAAGTTCGTGAAGATTTATATTTCCAAAACTATATGAAGTAAGTACATTTTTGACTGCATATTCTTTTTATTTTTATTTTTTGCTTTCTGTTCAAAATATTGTTAATAGTATATTAGTAATCTTTAAAATCTAAAATTTGTAGTGATGAAGATGCACCTGGTGGAATACCTATTATGCAGCCATCATTACCGGTAAACCTTCACTTCTGCTACAATTTTTTTTTGTATCACCATGAATATTTATGCTGTCTGATGTCCTTTAAAACAGGGTAAACTGCATTCTATAGAAACAGACTTACGCTTTACTTGGTTTTGGCAACCAATATTAAATTAACCCAAAAGAGAAATTTTTGCAGCCAATGTCATTTTAATTGATTTTACCAATAAATTGCTGGTGTGGCACTGGTTGATGCTATCCGCCTCTCCAGATGCCACATGTGAAAGCTGGAGTTTACTAATTTAAAATTATAAATAATTACTTCATTCACAAGTTAATATTTCAAAGTTTATTTATATGGTATTTATTACATGTCAGCAAATTTAAAAGAACCAACAAAACAGCCCAGGTTAAACATTCTATTTGTTGCTACCATCGGTAAATGGTAATAAAACGTAACTGACCTTCTAAAACTGGTAATGTTAGTTGGTTTCTAGTCTGTGCCTTATAGTTGGTTGTGCTAAAATGGGGAAAAGTTGTGAAGTTTGTTTCTATATCCTGGTTTACCCTCAGTAATTATTCTTGCATCATTTATATACTAATATCCGACTATAAGGCACACTTCGACATGCTGCTTTAGCTTCCAACTTTGTCAAAATATAAAACTGTTATGTTTTAAATTGTTGATTTGTTGGTAAGATACTTAAACTTGTTTTACAGAAGGATAGGCCCCAAAGGCACAGGCCTGGTATTGCTAACCGATTGAAAGATAACCGAAGAGAACATGATGGCAGAAACAGTGGTGAAAGATTTGATAGGGGTGAGAATCCTGAGAATGATGGTGGTGGTGATGACCAGATGTTTGACTCTTTTGGTGGTCAAGGCCTTCATGCGCCATTCCCTTCAGACATCCCTCCTCCTCCAGTATTAATGCCTGTACCTGGTGCTGGGTGAGTACAACTGGTCCAAACTAGTGACACGTATCAGCATTTATCTTATTTGTTAAAACATTTTTAAATAAATCAGTCTATTAAGATCACAAAAGATATATTACTACTATAAAAAACACTTATTCATCAACCCATTTGACAAAATTTTGGCCTGCTTATTTTAGTTATTGTTTCTTTTTATTACTTTTAACAAAATTGCCACATGTTTATCCGAGTTTCTTCTGATCTTATGTTGTAACATGGTTTATGGAATTGTACATTTGCAGGCCATTGGGTCCGTTTGTTCCTGCTCCTCCTGAAGTCGCAATGAGGATGCTGCGAGATCAGGGTGGGCCGTCCCCTTTTGAAGGTGGTGGTAGAAATGGGCGGAGCGGGCCCCAGATCAGCGGTCCCGCTCCAATAATTGCTTTACCTCCGTCATTTAGACAGGATCCCCGCCGTCTTCGAAGGCAAGTCTACATAGTTTCTAATGATAATGCTTATATATATTCTCATTTAAAGCTAGATGTTTTCATCAAGGAGTTGGGTACTGTAACTGTTTGGTTAGGGTCACATTGACTACAAAACCATAATATTTTTTAAATAAATTGATTAGGGGGTTGTAAGCATTTAACATATTCTAATTCTTCATAAATCGATGTGTGCAGCTACCAAGACCTTGATGCTCCGGAGGACGAGGTCACCGTCATCGACTACAGGAGCCTCTAGACTATCTGCAAGGGAGTAAAGGAGCGTTGCTGGCCCAATCCGACCCAGCATGGCCAGACAGTTCGGGTTATATCCATTAACATTGCAACACCATTAAACGAGAAACAAGGTTTGTATTTTTTGTTTGTTACTGAAAAGGATGTAGTTGAGATCAAAATAAAATCATATTTGGGTGTAAAACTTTTGATTTTCAGACAGTTGCTTGACGCGGTGCCTTTGTTTTCTAGTGTTTTCATTTATTAGGTTTTAGGAGTTTTTGATGGGTTTCTATGGAGTTGCTTGATAGATTATTGATATCACATTTGACAGCGATTTGTGTTTGCCTGATCATGGTTTATGTTAAATTCATCACCACCTAGAGATCTTCCTGCATGAGTAATTATTTTGCTTGATAGCTTGTTTGTTGATTCTTTAGCACCACTGCACCACCACCACCTTTCATACCAGCTACTGTCATGCGTAGTTGTAAGCCAGCATCGACATAACAGCCGCCACCAGACCGCCCTTGTAGCAACTAGCTCCGATCTTTACTACCATCGTGACAACCGGCAACCTATGGCTGCAACAAACACCAACCAGTGCGACTCCAAAAACATCAGAAATCCATCACCACTAAATGTTATTTCATATGGCGTCTTCTAACCACTACCACCGCCATTTATCTAGGGTCGTCGCTGCAACCGTTAACCTTACAATAAAAAAAAAGAAACCAAGTGCGTGAAAAAAGCCAAAAAAGAAAGATGTGAGTGCATGTGGATTCATGCAACTTAAGAGGAAGGGAGAAAAAGATGACACATGAAAGAGGAAATTGAATGATAATTCAAGCTTTTTCCGCTACATTCTCATTTATTTCATTCACGTCATTCGTATTGTCGCATATTTAATATACCCTAAATGATTGTTAACTTATATTTGTAATTTTAATCAGTGATCAATACATCCAAAAATTTTAATTCTCTTGCTTTTAGCAATAAAGATAACATGTGAGTAAGAAGTTAAGACCTTTCAGACCTGCTACAAGCTTTCGATCTTGTAAAGACAGATATCTGTAAGGCCCTACTATTACTTGATGCAGCTCCTATTGTTTTAGTTGACTTTTAAACATTTATAGAACATACACACCCGTATTTAACCTCATCGCACTTGCATACACCCGTTTATCCTCGTATATGACTGCATTCAACCTCATAAACCCTCCGTTCACCCTCGCATTCAACCTCATAAACCTCTATATGAAATCTCCCCCATATACACCACTATTTAAAGTTTGAAAAGATGGAATAATTGATGTAACAAGAGGAGATACATCTAGCAAAATATAGACAGGTAGATGTGGGGTGCGGATGCATTTAGCACAACTATTTGTAGTAAGATCTTGATAAACTCGCCTAAAACAATCAATCGACCAAGAATACTAGAAACCTGAATGATTAATCAAACAAAAATGATCAATCAATAAATGATATATTTCTATTCTTTGTTTAGCTTAATAATGCCCAGTCTTAAAAGTGCTTTAGATTGAAGTGTGCATCTATATATATATGTTCATGTGACTATAAAACAAACACTGAGGTGTTATCAGAGTTGCACGTAATTTCCTGAATGCGGGAAACAACAAACAAGGAAGCATTTGAGGCTTTGAGCAGCTTCACAGAAAACTGAAACTTGGTTTCAAATCCCACAAAAAACCAAAAATCATGAACAAAATTACCATCATCATCGACGACTATAGAGATCAATACTGTCAAAACATATATACAATAGATCACAGCAGCAATGACGATAAACACGGAAAAAGAGGTTCCATTCATGGGCAAGAACCTACAACACCTTTTCTATCTCGATGCTCTCAACAGCAGAATATGTAATCAACAACTAACTTACCTATAAAACATAACCTCAAATGTCTTGTTGGCATTACGTGTCAGCGTGTGGTCCTTCTATTTTCTTGGTCTCTTTGGTAGAATCTCTGATGGCGATTCAACCTGCAAAATAGATTCATCTTTCTTATAAAGCTGTATATATAGACAAAAATATTCTTCTTTCTTACAACCCGTATTTTGACATGAGAATAGCGAATGTACAGTTACAGGCCCACAAGCAAACATATCTCCGGTCTAAGAAAGCACACAAATAATATAACAATCAACAAATGCTTTTACGTCTTTCTAGCTATTCTAAGAAAACACCAAAGAAGAGATTAAAGGTGGTAATACAAATCATTTACATACGGCCTATTTAGGTTGTGTTTTATCTCAAATGGCTTAAATTAGAAAGAGATAAAAGGGGAATGGGTCAAACAAGTACAAAGGCACCTGAAAGTCTTTTTTAGTGCATACATATATTTGATAAATACCGCAAGAAAATTGCTTTTGTAATTATCCCTAATGTACTAACTATGAATAGTTTTTCTAAATAAAGACCAAAAAAGTGTTTATGGGTCAACCCAATCCATCTCGGCCCATATTGAACGGAACCCAACCTGCCTTGTTGCCACCTCTAATAGAGATTATAACTTATACGTTGCAAGTATAATTTCCATAGATATGAATATGTTGTAATCAGATAGATTATATGAAACTTACTGAATTTGAGAGCTGTTCCCGGATATAAGCCATTGATCTCAACATCGCACCTAATGTGTCCCTAGACACCTGAAATTTCACCTCAGATTCTTCTGAACTAGTATCGGTATCTTGAAGCTGGAAACACATAATTACATTAGTATAAAGGTGAGAATAGAAATATATAATTTGAGCTTCTAATTTTGTAGGCACGCTATCTATGCGAGTTCATATTTTGTTATAGGTGGCAAATCCAGCCCATTTTTGTATAAATGGGTTGGTTGTGTTTCATCTCTAATGGGTCAAACAGGTAAAGAAAAAAGAGTAGCTTGAAGGAAATGTGCAATCAGGAATGAGCCAGAGGCCTCCTAAATCATTTTACTTGAATCCTATTAAAATAATGTAATTGTATGAGGAATTAAAATTTTTGTGGACAAATGTGTTCTAGTCAACCCAATCGACCCGTCTCGCACGAAAGATTTACCCTTTTTTACCTATCCCCCAACCTGCCATATCCACCCATTTTTCCACCACTAATAGTTGACTATCAACATAAACTATAACACGAACACAAGAATTTAGTGATCTATTTTATGCTATAATCCCAACTACGATAGTTGGTCTATCATAATCATTATTTGATGGATTTTTTATTTACTTTGTGTTGTACCTTTAAATTAATGACAGCAACCTTATTAGCAGGGGCAGAGAGCTGCTCATTAATGCAAGCCATTGACCTCAACATCGGCTCTAGAGTAACTGTTGAAAGCTGAAACTTAACCTCAGATTCACTTGCTGGCGTCCTTTTATAATCTTGCAACTATAAATATCAATGGTTATATATCAGAGAGAATAAAAAATATATATAACAAATCATGCATAGCTAAGCACCAAGGATGCTATTCACCTTTTTAAGAGCATTAGGAATTTGGTATTTTGTTTTGGTGGAAATAAAATAATGTTGATTTTTCATCAAAAACAAGCATGAAACTATAAAAAGTTATTTATCCCTTAGTACAAAATTTCATGAAAACTGCAGTACCTCCTTTTTGCAAACATTTCATGTCATAAATTTTAATTTGTCTATTATCATCATTACCAACAAACAGAAGATAATGAAATGTTGGCAAAAGATTCTTGACATGTATTTGTGGAAGGGTTTTCCAAGTATCGGACTAACGATGAAAATTTTTATTTAAAATGGGGGTGCAGTCAAACATTGCAATTTTTATGGAATGGCGTACCAAGTTTATGTTAAAATCTCAAAAAGTTTCATTGGTGCGTCCTTTTAATGCTTTAGTGTCATGTAGGCAAAATAAAAAATATATATGCAATATTGAAGTTTTAATGTTCTGTATATTGTTCACGATAAGTAGAAAACAGGTAATAAGATAAAAGTTCCAGTTCTTTTTTTATGTTTTTCCATAGATGCCTCATGATCTGGGCCACACCTTTTATATCTAGGGAATTATTTTTATTACTAGTGTAGTGATGACTAATGAGTGGCTTTGCTGAACAAATTTTGGAAATAGAATCTAACTGGAATCTACATTTAATTCAAAATGCAAAAACAATCTTCATAACTTTAGTTTGAATCACCAAAGTTATTAGGTGATAAAAATCAATGCCTAGAATAATAAGACTACATATTAAACGCCTACAAGTAGAAAGAATACGATTTGGTAAAGTTCCCCTATCCGTTTTAATATAAAGATGTAGGGCTAATTGATGAAGATGCATAAAAGCATTTCCCCTAAATTCCATTGATTAACATGGCATAAACTTCTGCCTTGTCTAGTATCTTATGTCCAGCAGAATATCATTGATAAGATATTGAATATCTAAACAAACTTAAGAAGCAAGCAAATAAGCCAAATTAGCATATCAAATAGCATAAAATGCATACCTTTAGGTTTATGACAGCTACTCTGTTAGCTGGAGGCAAATTTCTATTTTCCATTACCCATGTCATTGACTTAAGACAAGGAAGAATCACCTGTGGGACAGATATAGAATACAATGATACATAACAAGAAAAATAATATGCAACAAAAGTAGAGATGCCAAACACAAAGGTTGGGTAATAGGTCAAATGAGGATTTTTGGTATTAGTCAAAATGGGTTGACGCAAACCATTTTTTCTAGAAAAGACATTATTATAAATAATTAGTGTCGGATATGATTACAAGTATTATATCAAAATAATCTTTTTTTTTTTGTGAAAAAGAAAAACTGATTTGGAAGGTTTTATGCATTAAGAATAGACTTTCGGCGATTTTCAATTTATTTAATGGTTTCCTTCTTAGTTAAATTTAAATTTTACCTCGTAGACTTGTTAGATATAAAGCTTAAACCCAAACCAAGCCATTCATAAGTGGGCAGGTCAGGTGGGCCGTATAACAGGTCAAAACGAGTAAACCTGTTAATGCAGCTGGAGTACCCATCAACACTACTTTGTCCAATTTTCTAATATATAAAAACTTAATGCATTAAACAAGTTTATAGAAACTCTGGTTAAAAATGATGATTGGGCTATTTTATAAATTGATTTACAAGGTTTTATTTATCAAGCATTCGAGAACTTTTTAACCTAATCAGCCCGTTTTCTAAATAACTCGGTTTTAAAATTTTAGCTGTTTGACCCACTTGAGATCAGAAAAAAGAAAAACACACAAACCATTTTTAGGTACATGGGTTGAAAACTTGAAACAGGCACCTCTGCTTATACTAAATAGAGAAGACGACATAACAAGGAAAAAATCATGCAATAAAGCATGTTACTGTAACATACCATGTTGTCAGGATGTCCATCGTCACGACGCAAAGAAACTGGGGCCATACGCGGGAGATTCAAGTCAGTAACAGGTGGTGGTCCCAGAAGTCCACCATCATTAAGATTAAACCGTCTTGTTACTTCATCTTGGCGGGGCCACAGTAAAGGTGTCGTATCAGGCGCAGAAGAACTGAGCTTACGGTTATCATACCCAATCACATTGACCCGTGAACTAGGCGGTGGTGCAAAACTTGCTACATTCGTCTTTGCAGCGGACACATTCTTCACACCTTCTCTAAGTGCTGTCATTGCAACAGTAAATGTATCTGGAGCAACTGACCCTTCTTCAGCAAATTTGATAGCTTCCCTAATTAATTGGTTGTAACGACTATGTAATGACTCAGGCCCGTTTACATATAAATCTAATGAAATATTGCATTTTGCGTTTTTTGTCCATCTTTTTAGAATGTAATGAGATGGCAATGTGAGTATGTTTGTTACCGTAAAAACGGTCAAAATATGTCTACAAAGGATTCCCGAATACTCAAACATCTGACAACTGCAATTTGCTCTTAGTTCTGCAACATTTAATGAAACAACATATGCTTTTTGATCATCTTCAAATTTTGCAACCCTAAATGTGCTTACAGTACCATCACCATCAATCCTATTTGCAGTATACACAAACGTTTCAACTAATTCTTCTTGAAATTTTGAAAATATTGTTTTTGTATATAAAGTTGCTGCCTGTTTCTCCATTGGTGATGGTGTTCTCAACACTGGTGTTGTGGATATTGTATCGAAATCTGCCTCAATTTCCTTCTCAAATGAGTTTTCTAAGGCCCTTTCATATTGCCTAAAGAATAAAGGTAAAGTAGTGTATTCATTCAAATAACCTTCAAAAAAAGAGCTCTCAAAACCCTGATTTGATATTATTCCAGCAAAAAATGTATCACGAAAATAGGCCGGGACCCACTGCTGCCGCATAGTGTATAATAACTGCAGCCAATCATTCTTTTTAAGATCATATCTATCAAGAATAAAATCCCATGCTGTTTCAAACTCATCAATCGTATCTGTCAAATTAATACAATTATACAACTCAACCTGAAAATTAGGATGCATGTGACACACATATGCCAACCTTTTGTGACCTTCTCTTAATACATCCCACTTGCTGAAGCAATGGCGTGTTCCTGGGAAAACATGTGAAACAGCAGATTGTATTGCTTTATCAGGATCAGTGATTATAGAAACAGGTGCATGATCATTCATGGCAGCAAGAAATGTCTTAAAAAGCCATGTAAACGTACACTCAGATTCATCTAGAAGCAATGCACAACCGAATAAAATTGTTTGACCATGATGGTTGACCCCTGTAAAAGGAGCAAATGGGACCTTGTATCCTTTCACTCTGTACATCGTATCAAGTGTAACCGTATCACCAAAATGACTGTAGGCAGTTCTTGATCTAGCGTCAGCCCAAAACACATTAGCCATACGGTTATCATCATCTAGTTGTATTGCATAGTAAAAACCCGGGTTTTCAGCTTGCATTTTCCTGAAATAATCTAGAAGATTCTGAGCGTCTCTTCCTAAAGACCTTTTACTAGTTGCATGTCTGACAGAATTAGTCACAGAATCTGAAATCTGGGCCCCATGCTTTGATTCCATAGACGCACTCCTAGAGAGATACATAACACCATTAGGAACAACTCCTGCAATTGGATAACTTTCAGATGTATTATTCTTTGTAGCACTCGAGAAATGTCGTTTTTGTCTATGGTGATTTGTCATTTTACGGGTATTTGTGAGTGGGTGGTTGTGTTCCTTGATGAACTTTGTAACCACCCACCTATTTTGACCTTTTGACTCGATTCTAAGCATTGCATTGCAGCCGTCATCAGATGCCACACATAAAAAGTCAAACGGCGCAATGGTTGCTTCAGGTGCGAGTTCGGTGTTCTGATTGACTAGCGTGGTGAACCCACACCGTTTAGCATACTCATTGTAGAAAGATCTGGCAGCGTCCACATAAGCAAATTCCAAACCCACGTGTGGGTCTGTTTCACTTGTTTTGTTTTGTGATGTGGAAATTCCAGCTGGATCTGGTCCATTATTATACTCATCAAATCGGTCAAAGTCAACACCATGTTGCCCCATGCTATCCTGTTCTACATTCATTGGTCCAACGTCCATGTCAAAGCACATGTGTATGAATGCTTTATCAATGTTACATCATATTTCTCCATCTTTTTGTAGATGAAAATTTCATAGACGGCTATTCTCTGAAATAGAATTAACAGGAAATCATATTGATCAAATACCAAACTAGGTATCGTAATGATAAGATTACCAAATAGAAATTCTGCAATATTCCAATGCATATAATAAAACAAAAATAGGCCTTTTGGATTATTACATACTAGGTTCTTGATCAAAGGACTTCCAAACTCAAACGATCTTGTCCACCAACATAATGTTTTAGACTTGTCAAATCAGCTTGAATACCAGAAAACATGATAATACTAGCATTTGATTTGCTTTCTAAGGTAAGAAATTGCAATCAGAGATAGCGACATTATACTTCGGGTCAATAAGTCATAACATGAATTTATCAAACTTCAAGGGAAATTTAATATTGAACTGAACAACAAAAAAAGGGTTACTAGATAAAAAAGATTACGTGTTGACATAAAGAATCATATTTGCAAAGAATGATCTCTAATTTAAGCAACTAATCAATCATTATTACTCTGTAGACGTACAAGAATGTACCAAATATATACCTGTAAAGTTTATGAAATCTGTGCTCTCTTAAAAACCAACCTTTGTTTCCTCAAAGAAAACCAACACATACATTGGAATGTAAACACCCCTAGATGTTTCCTGTTGGTTACCAAACCACATGACATGACACCTACTTATTCAACCAGATCAAAATATAGGGATCTGCGGTATTAGCCTTCACACACTTTAATATCAAATAGTCAATTATCACTGTTCAAGAAATCCCTATTTAGAGCTGCTCAGGCAGACGCTAAGCGATATCAACAAGCAGCAAAGTTATTCATCATTTCATCTATTAAAAAGAGTCAAAATCATTAATACAATATAAAAACATGTCATTGGTGGAGCTTCTTCAAGACTTCAACATAACCACATGAATATATCTAATTTACCACTTTATCTTTTCTAACCACAGGATTTGAAGACTCTTAAAAGTTGATGATATGGACCATATGGTGGAGGCATTTATAATGTGGTGCCTGCTTATGTGTGTGCATATATAAGTCTAGAGACGAGCGGAACAAAGGAACAACAAATCTCATAACTCTAGTTCTGGTTTCACAATCTCCAACTTGATTTCTGAGTGGCATACAGCAACTCTATAATTTCAAAGTTGACATAACTACTTTGCTCTTATGATGAAAAACAGATTTCTACATTTAACCACGCAACCAAATGTAAGAAAAATAAAACCTAATTTCAAAATACAGAATCTATATCCTATCAAATACAAAAGTCACTATGATATTGAATACACAAAATCAAAAGCACAGCTTCTTTTCACCAATTCACCTTCCAATTTCCTCCAACACATCAAACCAATCCAATTTAACATACTTTTTCATCAAATCAATCGTGAAATGATGCAGGAACTTCATCATAATACGCAATTAGCTTCAAACGTATGCAAAACGGAACACATAATCGACACACGATAACACAAATACACGTATAAACATATATACGTATACATACATACATACGAACCTTTGATCAGATGGAAGATAAAGGCTGATAGATGATCGTCGTTGTTGTTAGGGTTCCGTTTGGTTTCACCGGCGAGAGGTTGTTGCAGGCCGGTGGGAGGGAGTTCGGTGTTGCGTGGATTTGGGGTGAACTTTGTGGACGCGCTGTGATGATCGTCGGATTAAAATCTAACGGCTGTTAGGGTTTGTGAAAAGATGCCCTCAGGGCAGAGTTTTGGTTCGGACCCAAGCCCGCGAAGCACTGGAGTATGTATTGAAAGTAGATAGATATAAAGTGGGAATCCATGTGGGACCGATTAGCTTTTCAACATTTATTTGTTATATATCCAGTGTGAAAGTGTTATCTTGCAAGATATTAATGTATACAAATCATATTATTAATTAATAATCCAAACTAATAAATTTATTGATGACGTTTTTTACTTTCATTTTGTTTATGAAGATAACGTAATTAGTCGTTCATATAGACGTGCATTTGATTTTGTTTGTATGTTTTTTAGTGTATTTATAATATTGTTATTTGTAAAATTGAGTAGAAGTCAAAGTGTAATTTTTAAATATCTTTTGTATTAAATGGTTTAAATACAAAATTAACATTGTTATGTGTTAAATTTTAACTTAAAATTCTACATGATTTTTATTAAAGAGAACAACATCGTTATACTTATAGAGTTATAGGTTGTAACATTCGTATCAACTCACCAGTATGACGTTACGTAACAATTGTGTATATAATTAAACTCAATCATGCTTAGGCTTTCAACATGCTAAACTTTGAACTATGCCTTCAAGACTGATTTCCTTGAAGAGGCATGACATTAATAATTATCAAAATGTATAGCAACCTTATAGGGTTTACAATAAAACTATAGATTCAAAACATTATTTGAAACATTTAAAATCATTATACAAAATTCAAATATTATTTCAGCTTAAGCTTTCAATCAACCCACTATAAGTGTGTGGTGGCTTATTCCAAACATTAGCCCACTGCAAATATGACTTAGGTTACGCCCAAAAACTAATATTTTTCATATTTTTGTTATAACCTTACACCATTCATCGCATGTTATATTTGCCCTTAAACACATATGTATGTTTTTTTCTGGATTTCAAATGAAATTTAGATTCCAACTTTCTTCTAAATTGTTATTTAAATATTACTAATTATTAATTTTTAAATGCAATAATTGTTGTATAACATGCATAATAGGTTGTATATGTTTTTTTTTAATCTTTTGCTTTAAACCTAATACTTTTACATATTTCATAATTAACCCTTACAAATTTTTTTAATTTCAACCTTAGTGCCCAATAATTTTTCACCTTTTACAAAATCTTCGATTTACGATCTAAATTTTGAGATTAACACATCGTAACGTACATGTGTGGTACAACATTATTATACTTTTTTCCCGTTTAACATCCCCTATGAAACGTGCGGGTACTAGATCGACTTATTTATGTACTTAATGTATTACGTTTCACGTGCGCGGTTCAACGTTTTTACGTATTTTTTCGTTTTTATTTCTTTTTTTAATAAGAGTTTTTCGGAGTTAATGGTCACTAATGGTGTTGTGACATTAGTGCTACTTGATACTATTTTATGTCTTTTGCCGTAACACGGGTGGCTTAATACTAGTTTATTCTAATTCACACTAGCAATTTGTCATATTAATCAACCCATATGCTCTATAGCAAAGCCTAACCTAACGTTAAGGTTTCAACCAAACAAAAATGTAAATTATTTGAGATAAAAAAAGAAACATAATCGAAAATCAAAACCAATAGCATACTAAAGTACGAGTCCTTTATTTGGTTCTTGAACCATATTCCTTTTAATACTCACCATTGATCCATAGAATCAAGTATAAGAGACCAACCTTTTGTTTTAGGCCCCACAAATAACATTAACAATTGATATAACATCTCATCGAATATTGGCATCAAATCAACCTTTTTACTCGTAAGTTTGAATCTGATGTATGACATAGTCGACCAATGAAAGTATTTTTTACTGTTTGTTAGAGAAAATTCTATTCTAGTACATAAAACGAATGGGAAAATAATACACTTTAAAACAATATATGTTACAAGAATTATTCTATATAGAGTTATGAGATTCCAAATACGTCTTTTGGGTCACAATATCTAAACCTCTATGTCTTCTTTTTATCACGCATACATCTCTTATGTTTTTTAATGCATATACATGGGTTCTTCTAATAAATATTTTGTAATCAAACATTACGGGTTCGAGATACAAGTGAAACTTTTGAGACGATTCCGCGAAAAGGAAAAAAAATATATATGAACCCAACCATCAATTCATGAAAATTGATCGCTTGATTTCCTGTTGACCTCACGAATTCTAACGGTCAAGTTTATTTCTTTCAAAAACCATTAGTTTAACCTAAAAGTTTCGTCAAAACCAAGTAAACCACATAGTGGGATGGTAAGAATGTAAAGCTAATGTTGAGAGATGATATAAATATCCATACTATATTATATTAATTTGAGATTAATATAATTTATATTATACGAATTTGCAACTTATTTATGTATAATGGTATGTACCTTATGCTCCGGATTTTTAAAAAAAAAAAAAAAAATTTTCACTTCTAACTCAAAGCTTCTAATCTTTTTTAATGTAAGCTTACAAATTTTATTTTTATACTTCTAACCCAACACTTTTCATCTTTTGTAATTAAACACTATAATTTTTTTACTTTAAATATTCATTTTTATGTTTCGTTCTAAGTTTTACAAGTTAACATGACACAACGTGTATGTGTGGTTCAACATTTTTACATTACGCTTTACATTTTGTTTAAAATTTATGAGTTAACACGACGTAGCATGTGTGTGTGGTTCAACGTTTTTACATCTATTTTTCCCGTTTGACAGGTACGTCACAACGCACGGGTCCTAAATCAACTTAGTTATACGTTTATATGTTTTACGTTTCAGTTTAATTTCTTTGCATTAACACACCGCAACTTCAATTAATGATTGTTGGTAGCGGTGTGACATTGGTGATTTTGGTATGGTTTTACGCCCCATCGCAACACGAGGGGTCTTAATTCTAGTTATTTTTATTTTGCAATATTTAAGAGTTAGAAAGAAGTAAGTCATGCTATGAATTTGACTAACTAAAAAACATTTACGCTGACTTTTGAACTAAATTCACTTGTTTTTTAAACTGAATTCTCTTGTTTTTTTAATGGTTATGACATTTCATACGTTAATATATTCTTTTAAAAATAAATTGTTAAAACTAGCAGTCTATTTTCTTTAGTTTGAGTATAATATAACTTTTTAATATGAAAGTGTTACATGTACGTTGTGTTTACCACGATGTCATGTGGAAACTCATCTCATTTTTCTTACGTGGCATGTGAAACTACTCCTAATATCCGAGTGAACCATCACAAAGACATTATGTTAATCATCCGCACTAATTATAACGTCCAGACTTTACTCACCTAGGAACACTATCATAAAAAAACCAATCACTGTGGGAAAACCACATTAACTCAGATTTAAATCTGAAATCTTAAAGATATCACGCATAAACCATCACTTACATGCGATTAGACTAGGAAACCACCTATACGTGAACACACATCTAGTTTTTATAAGGGATAACTTTACAGAATATTAACCAAGTTTTAAAAGTATTCAATCTAGATCATTTAAATTATTATTTTTTAATTAAGTCAATCAACTTTCATGTTTTATTTAAATAAAATGTTTTAACATGTTTTTTAACATGTTTTTCTTTTTGTTTCAATTATATATACATACATTGAGGCAAACGTAGAGTGGTAACATGGATTTTAAGGATTTTAAATATAATTAACAAGTTTCTTTTAGTTTTTAGAGAAAATTGCACAAATGGTCCACGTGAGTTGATCAGATTACACATTGGGTCCTTAGATTTTAAAAATCACAAAATTAGTCCAAACTATTGTGTAATAATTGCAAGTATGGTCATCAAATTTTATAAATTACAAAGTTAGTTTAAATTTTTATGTGATTGTTTTGATTCATAAAGTTAAATTTAAAACCTAATCAAAACATTATGAAATGTATAAAAACTAACTGAATTCAATGATAGTGATCAAACATGTATTGAGTACACAAAAAATTGTATTAACTTTATAAATTTTAAAATTTGAAAACCAAACACGTAATCTAATTAAGCTACATGGTCCATTTATGTGTTTTTCTTATTTTTTTTAAATACATTTACATATACCGAAAATTTCAACCCTTACATATTCTTCTCCGTTTATTAAAACATGCTTAAATAACTTATTAAAATACATTTAAAAGTTTGATTATTATTTTAGTATATTTAATTTTCTTTATTATAATGATGTTTTTATGTACACACGTGTACAATGATTTAGATTTTAGACGGTGTCGTTGAACAGTTCGTGAGTGGATTTATTGGGGCTCACGATCGATTAATTCTCGAGAAATTCGGGCCCGTCTTTCGACTCTTTTCACCTTTTTATATCCTTTCTTTCTTTCTTTCCACCATTATTATTATTATTATTATTATTATTATTATTATTATTATTATTATTATTATTATTATCATTATCATTATTATTATCTTTCATGTTTTCAGTTTTTCGATTCTAGGGTTTCTTTTTCAAGGTAGAAAATTTTAGTTAGGGTTTTCTTTGATTTTAGGAGATGAGGAAGAAGCTCGATACACGTTTCCCTGCGGTGAGTTCTTCCAAAACCTTTTGTTTTTGTGTAATTTTGTTTAAAACTTCGATTTCATGGCGCGAAGTTGGAATTTGGGGCAAAATTAGGTTAAAATTCCAAGTAAAAGGTCTTAAATTTGATTTTTACCTTCATACGCGTGTGTTTTTAAGTGATTCATGCATGTGAAGCTATTGATTTGCGTTGAATGTTCTTCTGTTCGTGGTCGTGTTTCATTTTATTTGGGTCGGTTACGAGAATTGTTGTTAATGGGATATGCACCGATGTGAAACATGTCGTGTATTTTCGATGAATGTTATGATTGTCAAAATACGATGTAAGTTGTTCATGTATGTGTTTGTGGAAGCTGGCTTTTAGATTATCTGGTGATTATTGTGTTTGCTGTTTTCTGGTTGTGTGGTTTTCCGAAATGATGTTTGAAATTCTGAAAAATGTACCTTGTATGTACCAATAACCAATGGAAATGGTCGATGGTCAATTGGATGAATTGACCAAAAGTTGGTAGAAACATGTTGAACTTATCAAGTTGACGATTCGAAAATCAATGTTTGTTTGCTTTTCGTTGTGACCATAACTTGGGATAGAACCTTAATCATATATCATGATAGACTGACTTGTCACTTGTGGGCTTGAATATACAAAACACATTAATTTATAAAAGCTAAAATGCTATTACGTGGAGTACTCTTCGGATTGGTGAGAAGTCAGTTTTGGAATCCTTCTTCATGGTTTTTGCTACATAAGCCAAATATGCATATGTTGTATAGATAGAAATTCGTCAAATTTGTTTATTCTTTGTGTTTTAGATGTTTCGTTTGATCTTGCCTAAAACTTTACATACTGTTTTTTATTTATGATAACTTATTGTAATCCCTACGCGTATTTTCGTTTCTCATTATTGGTGAGATGCCACCCATATTTTATATTGTTGACACTCTTTTTTAAATAGGCTCGAATTAAAAAGATAATGCAAGCTGACGAGGATGTTGGGAAGATTGCCATGGCTGTCCCTCTTCTAGTATGTAAGTAACAGTTTGTTAACTATAGTTTGCACAGTTAACTTTATTGAACTGTGGTGTGAAGTAGATATGTTACAGCTAACCTGTGTTATTGTCAATTATTTCAAAAATGAATTACCACATTACAATATATGTGAAACCTCATTAAAAGTAATAAAAAATTTCTTAATTTGAAGATGGAATATTATGTTTGACGTCCAGTCATACATGTTCAACTAGATAAAAGGTGTATGCTTTGTTTATGACTAGATTTTTATACTTTATCTTGATCAATGCAGCTAAAGCTCTGGAACTATTTCTACAAGATCTCTGTGATCGGACATATGAAGTCACTCTTCAAAGGGGAGCAAAGACATTGAATTCCATGCACCTGTAATTACACCTACACAATCCTGCATTAAGTGGCATATCATAAATTTGATGCAGATTTAATTTACATTTTTATATTTTTATCTGGTTTCCAGAAAGCAGTGTGTTCAGAGCTTTAATGTGTTTGACTTCTTAAGAGAGATTGTTGGCAAGGTTCCTGATCTAGGTGGTTCTGATGCTGCAGGGGAGGACAGATCAGCAACAAAACGAAGGTTTGCACAGTTTTGATTTAACCACTTCGTAGCTTTTAAATGAAATTTTAGCTTTTACATATTGTGATATTGCTTTGATACTTATTATAAGCAGGAAAGTTGCGGATGGTGATCATAATGATCGCGAAGAAACTGGAGACTCAAAAAGGGATAAGGAGGTTAGATATTTCATCATTTTTGATTGGCTGGTAGATAGATTACTCTTATAGAACTTTGGAAATGCCATTAGGGTCCCACTTAAATGAAGAGTATATCTTTATTCATATTCTTTCTCTCATGATTTTGTCCCAACTTGACTACTAACTTTACTTATGTAATTGGACTAATAAATTTCTTTCTTTAATTTGCATTTAACTGAAAAAGTATGATAGTACAGTGTGACGTTTCTGTCTGCGTGTCCAATGTCCACAAAAATAAGTTCCTTAGATCAATAGTTACGCCATCATTGACTATATTAAGAAATTTTGTGTATCTTTTTTTGTATTAATGCTACAATACTTATATTAAAGATAGCAATTATAACTCATTTACAGGATTTGTTTTATTCCAATTGGCCAAAGAGAGAAACTTAAGAACAACTTAATAGGAACCTACCGTTGAAAGTTGTCCAAAGTGTTTTCTTAGTGCCAACAACCTATTATATTGTTCTATTGAGAAAACTTAATATATTATTTGTTACCATATTTGACACACTAGTTGGTTATAATCATTACAAGTTTTTTCTACAAAAGCTGTTTTGGGGTCAACGTGATCTTTTCCGACCGCATAGAAGTTATGTTTTTTGTTGTAAGCCTGTTTTGATCCATTATACAATCTGCCTGTCCTGCCCATATGGCCACCTCTATTAATTGAAAAACACTAATATGATACGTGTTTTTTTCTATCTTATGCTACTTATAAACTCAAGTATGATACTTGTATTTTTCCTTAAATGTTTTCTGTATTTTATTTAAAAAATAGAGCTTTTCTTGAGTCGAGATTTTCTTTGGAAGCAGTCTCTTTATCCTATGGGATAAAGTGGTAATGTTTGCTTTCATCAGACTTTGCTAGGCATGTTTGTTTGTTTATTTGAATGACAAGCAAGACCTTGACTTGATTATCCTTCTTTTTACAGCCAGAAAATCTGCATGCAGACGGGAGTGGTAGAGGAAGAGGAAGGGGTAGACCCAGGGGTCGTGGTAGAATTAGTAAAGCAGAAAACGAAGCAAACACAGCAGCAACATTTAATTATGATAAACCTGAAACAAATCTCAGTATTACATATAAACCAAATCCAATATCAACCCAGAGTTCAACAGAACATGCTGATTCCAAAGCAAATCATAATTTAGCAGTTGAAAAGACTGAAGACACGATCAAAGTTAGGAACTTTGACCTCAACCTAGACTTAGACGAGAATGGAAACTCACCCACTATTCCTGCAGGCTCACCACCAAAACAGGCTGTTGAATTGAAGCCCGACGAGTATCCTGGTTGGTCAATGGCAGACGTGGAGAAAATGGCGATTGATCCGGTCAAACTTGCTAACTTAAACAGCAGGGCAGAGGAAGATGATGAAGATTATGATGAAGAAGAATGAATGTGTTTTTTTGGTGTGGAATCCTCGTACAGTTTGTTTAGAAAGATTTCTGTGTTCTTGTTTAGTGGTCACATTGTAGATGCTGACTTAGGTTGACGAACAGATAGGCAGACATGGTAACTAGGAAGCAAGAAGTTGGTAGTGGCAAATATTTGTTTGTTTTTTGGTTTTTTGTGGGGTCCGTTGTTGGAAATGTAAATACTAGGTTTTAAATTATTGATGATTTCTTGCTAAACTTTTCAGTTGATTTTATGGGGAATTGTAAATAATTTTTGAATTTAGATCAGGTAGTTAGTCAGTTTCAGATGTTTTTAATGAAATTTAGGCTCAACTGATGGTTACAATACTAAAAAAAGTTAAAACAAAACGGTTTGGTTGGCTGGTTCGGCTAACTAGGTGATTTGATAGTTTGGTTTTGATGTGTTTAAAAAAAGACCATAGGAGGGTGGTTATAAAAAATTAAATGAGTGTCACATGTTATTATTATAATTTTCATCAAAATTTTCTCACGTCTCCTATTAAATAATTATCTTAATTATTAATAATATTATTTTAATACTTTTTAATATTGATTAAATTAAGAAATAAATCTATTTATTAAGTTTATTTCTAAATAAATTAATACTTTTAAAAAGTTAATTTTTTAAAAACAAAATTAAGCAAATTTGGGAGTTGTAATAAGAAACTTTTTAAAAAATGTATTTTTATACGGTTTGTTTTAAAACAAAATGTTTATTTTAAAAAAATTAAAAACAATATTTTAAAAAGTTAATATCATTGTTTTATTATTTATAATCATTTCTCATATATAATTTAAGTTATATCATATCTTAAAATATTATTTTATAATTTATAAATTTATTATATTAATATTTTATTTATTCAACTCGTGTAATACACGGGTTTACTAAAGCTAGTTATATATATACACACACATATATATATATACATACATATAGTTTATTTTTTGATTGATATTTGATGTTTGTTTTCACAATAATGCAATTTTGTAACTCATAACTTTATGTTTGTGTTTGGTGAACTGTTAAATTCAATTGGTGTCTCATACCTTTCTTTCATTATTAAGCTCAATCCGCCACACCATGTGGAGAAATCCACTGGTAATTGTATCAAAAAGCTATAACCAAATCACAAGCACCCACTTATGGATAAAAAAACACTAATAGAAATAGATCGAAGCAAGTTCTATTTTAAACACACTATTATTGTGATAGAATTCATGATATGTTTTCTGGCATACATATGAAGTGACGTAAACTCACAACGAATTGCAAGAAATGTTTATTGTTAATGTAACAAGATTATTTATAAGATTAGGCTTCATGTCCGATGACCTAGTAGCGGTCACCTACCACTCTCTCCCTGCATCGCACAACATACAACTAGATCAAAACAATATCCATCATTTTTACAATATTGGCTCATATAACTTGGCTTAAATTGATAAAGATACGACGATATAATTTTAACTTTTTCGAAAAAGTTACCTGATGGAGGTTAAGCGGATGTTGCAGCATCAACAGGCTTGAATTCCTGCAATTCTTTGAAGTTTTCCCATTGCTTGACCCAAATTTTGGCTTCATAAGTCTTTTTCTCACCACCATCACTTGCTTCAAGTGTGATATAATACATTATACCCTGTACTACCTGCTGCTTTGTGTTGAGTACCCTCCCAAACTCCAGCAGGGAATTCTACATAAATATTCATAGTATATTTAGTATTTACACACTTTGTCCAAAGCTAAAAGAAAAGATTAGTTCGTAATCCTGAATCAAGTGCCTCTATCAGAGGTCTCATGTTTGAATCCAACTTCCAACGACTGAGCCTAACACAAACAGTGATTTACAGTTTTACATGGTCTAATGGTTAGCATGATACTGGGATCCCATAAGTTTTCCTAACGTGTTCTCATGGTTACCCAATAAAAACAACATAGTATAGGATGATCATTGCAAATATTCTTACATAAAGGCATACCGCATAAATAGAGCTAATAAGATATAAAAAGAAATTCTGTTTCAGGTTGTATCAAAGAGAAATGGTCACATCAAAAATGGAAAGCTCTATTTATTTAAAAAATATTTGTAGTCAAGTGTGAGCAAATCTCATGAAGGGTCAAGAGTAAAATGATTTTTTTTGAATTATACTTTTGTGTCTATACAAGACAAAATTATCATAAAAAACACCTTTGATTGTACAAACATGACCAACTATGTTACACTTTTTTTCCCATTTATGCGTGATTTTTCTTTCTATCAAACGTCTAGTATATTTCTTTCACATCTACAAGACGGATACATGTAATTTGTTTTATAGCGTAGATCTAACAAAAATCTTTTCATCTCCTTTATTTTCTTATATTCGCACCTCTTTTATTCTTAAAATAACATGATCAATCATCCTAAAACGCATATAACTACAATTAATCAGCCACGCAATCTTCAATCAAAAAGCTGAATCGATCGATTTTCTTCTTAAGAAACTATAATCTTCAATCCACCAAAATTGCACGATCTAAGATGCTGCAGATGTAAATCGCACGCATAAAAGATACAAACGATTATAAAGTGAAGAAAACACACCGACGAATTGAAACCCTAGATTTGGAAAGTTTATAAGACGATACGATTGAAAAGAATAAGAGTACCTGCTTCTTGTTGTGTTCATCAACGGCGAATCGAGCAAGATTGTCGATCTCAAGGCTGTTGTCAACGCCCTTTGATTCGCTAATTCCTCCAACAACTGCCATTGTTTTGCTGCAAAAGTGAAAACCTTTGAACTTTTTGGGTCTCTGTGAAGAAGTAGTGAGAACTGAGAGAACCTATAGTCAACAGTATCGTTAATGAGGGCCAAGGAGATTGTTCCACGTGGCGAGAGGAGGAACGTGAGTTAGAAGAGTGATTGGGATTCGTGTTGGATTGTTATGAAAATATAAAGGCATAATGCTCATTAAAATAATTTACAAACTCAAATAATTTCTTTCTTTTTATAAAAATTAATTTAGTTAATTGATAAATCTTTTTTGCTCATTTACATTTTTTTTAAATAAAACTATGCTTTTAAAAATAAATTTTATTTAGAAAATAAATTCATATATTTTCTAAAACACTAAACCTTTAGAAATAAAATATTTTAAATCGGTCCGTTTTTAAAATAATTATAAAAAATATGGAATTTTCTAAGAGTATTTTTATTAAAACGAAAACCAGAATAATTAAAAACTTGAGTTTTTAATAAACAATATTTTTATAAATAATATTTTTATATAAAAATCTTAAAACAAGTATTTAAAAATGAAACTATTTAGATAAGATAGTTAAAAATAGTATAATTGTTTATCTTTTAAACAAGTACGTATATATAATTTTATACATATCTTATATTAAAATATCATACTGTAACTTTTCGTGTTTATTACTAACTATAATCCATTTAATAAATGAGTTTGTAGACTATCTATATATCTATCTATCTATAACATATCTATTGTTTATTTACTTTAAATAGTTATTGATATGTGACTATAATCATATATTATATTCAAACATGGTTTTATAATTCATAAATTATTTATTATTTTATTTATTCAACCCGTGTAATATACGTGATACTAACATAGTCTATACATATATAAGAATGTTGTAATGATAGTTTTAGGTTGTATTGATTTTTGTGAGTTTTGTTATATAAACATTGAGGTTTTCGTGGATCTATACATATGTTTCAATGATTTGTTATTACATCGTCATAATATTATTAGTTGACGTATGATATTTGATAGGTCGTGGATACTAATTACAATGAATCCTTTAAAATGTTTAAATAAAAACTCTTATCAAATGGAAAATAATGCATTATGATGAATGATTGGACACTATTAAATTAATACAGATATAACAACATGACAAAAAATTATTATTAAATTTTAATTAATGGAATAATAAAATGTTGTTCTTGTTATAATAATAATAATTATAATAATAATAATAATAATAATAATAATAATAATAATAATTGTTGTTGTTATTATTGTTATTATTATTGTTATTATTATTATTACTACTATTATCATTACTATTACTATTACTATTACTGTTACTATTACTATTACTATTATTATTACTATTATTATTACTATTACTGTTACTATTATTATTACTATTATTATTACTATTATTATTACTATTATTATTATCATTATTATTATTATTATTATTATTATTATTATTATATTATTATTATTATTATCATTATTATTATTATCATTATTATTATTATCATTATTATTATCATTATTATTATTATTATTATTATTATTATCATTATTATTATTATTATTATTATTATTATTATTATTATT
>BJCM01227807.1:0-27701 GCA_018326385.1 Flaveria bidentis
AAAGAAAAGCTCTCAACAAGGCTGAATATTTTCGGATTTCAGCTCCAACAAGGCTGAAATTTCGGATTTTGAAGGTGCCTTGGTGTAGAGTTTTGGTGTAAAGCTCCCTAACTAGCTAAGTGTTTGAAGAGCTTGTGGGTATTACAAGCTTGAGGTCTTCTCCTTTGAAGGCTAGCAACTCAAGAACATCATCTTTTTCATCTTATACATCTACAACAACTTGTATAAGAAAGGTTGTATCTTTGAACACCCTATGGTTGTCATGTTTTGTTTGATTGCACACTATTTCACATATGTTTATATGATCCTTATTCTTGGGTTTTTTTATGTTTTAAATGGTGAAAATTTTCAGATTACTAACCATTTGTTAAACCTATATTCTGCTGCGATTTTTCATGTTTAAATGGTTAAACTAGCTTGTTTTACATGTGACAAAACCCAACAGGATATGCTCATGAGGAATGACCACCCCAGGATTGAGAACAATACACTAATGCTCAGTAAAAAGCATGTTATGACTCTGATCACAAATTGAGATACACTCAAAAGATTATATCCAAGCTCCTTGACAAAGTTTACCTTCTCAATGCTGAGCTTATCATTTTGGACCTTGCCCCTTACAGTAATGTAACCACTAGCATCTCCTCCAGAAGCAACTAGTCCTCCATCAATCCTTTCAAATTTCTAAATTATCGACCTACTACCTATCATGGGTGCCTAGAACAACCACTATCAGTGATCCATATGTTCTTGTTTGTCTTTAGTTGTTCCTGCACAAAAGAAATGGTTAGTTATATTTGGAAACCCAAGACTTATTGGTCTTGGGATTATTAGAAGAAGATAAAAGCAATGCAATAGTAATAGATCCTATAATCATGTTTTGAGAATCATTTACTGATGTTGAAGGAGAACTATTAGTCACTTGGAGCTTCGGAGAGGACCGGACCTTCAATACTTCAGAAGTTTTGATGACTGGACCTTCAGAAGATACTGTTAACACTATAGCAAGTTTTAGTACTTCGGAAGTATTCCTTTCTTCTGAGATAAAATTTTCTTCTGAAGGAAATTTTCCACTTGCCTTCATCTTCATTTTGGAGCATCTGAGAGGAAACATTTTATGAAGCTTGAATCTTCTTGAAACTCTTATAAGTCTCTTTCTTGGTCATGTGAATAGTACTTTTTGGATTGTAAAGACAATCCTTAGAAAGATAAGAACTACCCCCACACATGACACAATCCATTTTCTTCTTCCTAAGAGCCTTCTTTTATGAACAAGGCTGAACTTGATTAGTTTCCTTCTCCATCTTTATCTTTGCAGATGCTATGGAAGTTCCTTTAGGGTGAGAACTTCCTTTAGAGCTGGATGGTTCAGGTTATGTAGTAGTGGTACACAACTGATTGGCCTTCTTCTTGCTGCTAGGATGTTTTAAGCATAAATTAGAACTCCTAGTACTAAATTTTAAGTTAATGTCTTAAGTTATCACCACTTCAAATCTTGTAGAGATGAAAACTTGTTTCTGCATAGAGTTGAAGGTGGCCTTGATCTCTTGAGCCTTCTTTGCTTTTCTCTTGCTCTTTTGGATCAAGTTCGTTCTTATAGACTTGGTTATCCCAACTTTCTTACTCTCCTTAGAAGGATAGTGACCCTTCTTAGAATCATCTTCTTCACTCTTCTCAGAGGCATTCTTCACTATCTCTTCTTCATCCTTTTCTAGTTAAGGGGTCTATGAGAGGAAGCTCATCTTCAAGTTCCATACTTGGAAGATCTTACAGGCAAGATTATATGTGGAGGAGCTATCTCATAAGATCCTAGTCCCTGCTTATTCTTATAACAAACATTTGCATGCAATGATGAGGATATTATTTTCTTGAAGGTCACTTCTTCAATAACATAATTTATTGCCCTGGCTTTGCTAATCACAAGCTCAGCCTTGCATTTAGTCAGCTTAGCTATGAGATCTTTAATTTGAGTCCTGTAGTTTGTATGATTATGTTTCAAAGTTGAAATGGTTTTCTATAAGTCCTCTATTTTCAGTTTATAATAATTTTCACCTCTTTTAAAATCAGATTTAAAGATATTAAAGGACTCAAGATCATATATCATCTTTAAGTTGTAGGTCCTGTATCTATTAGCAATATATTCAGGTGTATAGTGATGTTCCAATACATTTTCTTCATCATGGTGAGCCATCAATGCTTGGTTTGGAGATGCATCTTCCACCTGAAAGCTCCTGTCAAAACCTACTTCTTTAACAACAACTATATCTTGTTGCATTGGCTTCTCATTTTGGTTGGATTTCTCAGTGTAGTTTGGTATGGTTTGTGCTTGGCCACCATTTTTCCTTGGTTCCTTCACCCTCTTACAAAGTAGCCCATTCGGTTATAGTTGTAAAAATTTACTTTGCTCTTGTCCAGCCCAAACTTTCCACTGGCTGCGTTGCTTGAAAACTTCCTTCTTGTTCTCTTGTAGAACTTCTTGACTCTATAAGTGTGAGGAGCCATTTGCTGAACTATTTCCATGTACTCCAGGTCATCTGGATTGATATAATCCAGGTCTTCAAGGGTGAATAGAAAGTTGCATGTGCTCTCATCAAAAGACACAAAGGCATGTGAAGAACCTGTCTCTTGATATGGGCTTCCTTGAGTGTAGCCTTCTTTTGGTGTCTCTACGAAGGTGATGAAAGGACCCTTTTGTGAGTTGTCAGGGTAGCATATAAGATGATGTTGTGGTTCTATGCTATCCCTTTCAACCACATGTAGGGCTGAAATCTGTTGATTGCTAGAGTTACCAGATGAACTTTGCATGTTCATCTTCATATGGTATCCACTGAGAATACCATATAACTCTATCAGAGTAAGAGTCTTAAGGTTCTTAGTCCTCTTGATAACAACACAATCATGTGTCCATTGCCTAGGAGGAGAGGACATAAACTTCCTTACAATGTTCCTGTTCTCAAGAGTCATTCCAACATCCATTAGAGTATCCATAATCTCAACATACCTGAAGTATTGTTGAGTCATGGTTTCACTTGTTTTAAAGGTGAAGTTCTCAAACTACTGCTTCAGGAGATCCTTCTTGTTCTCCTTGGCTTCAGTTGACCCCTCATACATCAGCTTTAGTGCATCCCATAACTATTTAGCTGTTTTGCACTTCTGGAAGCCATTGTATATGGAGTTTGGAAGAGAAGTTTGAAGGGTTGTCATAACCTTTTGATCAATCTCAACTTTCTTCCTGTCTTCATCAGAATAATCAACCACAACCTTTGGATCATACCACCTCCAATAGCAGCTGAAGAGGTGCTTGGTATGTAAGGTCTTGAGACAACAGATTCCCACATCCTGGAGTCTTGTGACTTGATGAACCCTTCCATTTGTTGGCACCAAGTGTCAAAGTCTTCAGGAGTGATTAGTGGGGACTTTTTCATTGCTCCAATTTCCATAACAGCTTTAGTGATAGCTGCCATTTGAGATGTTAAGTGTTTTTTGTGTGAGATGGATCTTAAGATGGTGAGATCTTATAGTCAAGAGCCTGGAATTGATACCAATTACATGACCGTTTAAGAGGGTTTGGTCACTTACAACACAACACACAACGAGGAGAGTGATGTGTAGAACACTGAACATATCAAATAGGGAATTGGTAACACACATGTATGATACTTAGAACACACTAGTAAAGTAAGAGACAAAACAAAGAACAAACACAAGTAATTGGTTTTTAAGAATGTTAAGCATATTTCTAAAGTTACAAAGACCTGAGATACTTATACTACATTCTACAACCAGCCATGCTTTGAAGGCCAGCTGGATACATTTGAAGTAGACAAAAAAATCAAATGTAGAGTCAAAAAGTAGATTGTCTTTTGACTAGTGACTATGAAATACTATAGCTCATATGTTAATATATAACAAAAATGATAAAAGTACATAAAGTAGAAAGCAAAGTTCAAGACCTCAATGTACAGTTTACAAAAAAGAATGGACTTTTTCACCAACTAATGAAAGTTTGTGAGTGAATAGAGTTACAACGGAAAGTGGTCCAGCTTTATGGTAAAGTACATCAGATAAAAGCATGTATTCAAAAGTCTTCAGAAGATAATCTGTCTTCACGTCTAGGCTTCGGAAGACTTTGTCTTTGAAGTTTCGGAAGACTTCACTTTAAGCTTTGGAAGATGTTGGTCTTGGCTTCGGAAGATTTTACACTTAGAATATTTCCTAATGCATGGTGTAGAACTTTTGAAGCATTTCTACTTCTGCACTTCAGTGCATGCATGCAGGAAGACTTTGGATGTTATATGTGCATCAGCCTTTATATAAACCTTACAGGGACCAATAGAATATTTTCACTTTGTAGTTTGTCCTTGTCAAGCTCATTGTTGATTATGTGTTGAATTAACTGGGGATACATATAGAATGGATCCCTGGTAAGATTGCCTCTTAGATTATTCAACATAAATCTTTAGTAGTTGAAGTGAATGCCTTTTACCAACCCATGGACTAGGTAGCCCAAATCATATAGGATTGATCCCATCCCCCTGACTTGTTGGATAGGCTGTGTAGGATAATATGTTGCAAGAACTTCTAGTTGTATGAGAAATTAAACATGTAGACTGTAGACTTGCTCATATCTCCGCCATATCCTATTCTAATGTAGGTATCCTCCAAATCAAACTTAGGGAATCCACTAGGGCCTCCTTCATTATGGAGTTCCAAATGCTCCCTAATGGTGGTTTCAATGTTGGTGATCTTCTATTTACAGATCCTTGATCTGATGACCCTTTCATTATTGAGTGTTTTTCTTTGACCATTGGCCTAGAATTCAACATTGTGGTTTGAGTAGATGGTAGGGTTAACAGTAAGGGCAGTAAAGTATGTGGATTATGACAGAAATTGGATGAGGATAGGGGAAAAATTGGCATCCCTTGAAGAATCAAGGATGGCCACTAGGTTGTGTTAGGGATTCAAGGACATTGTTCTAAAAGTACTCTTTGATTGAGGGGCTTTGCAGAGGTAAAGAAAGTAAAGAAAGAGAGTCCGAAGATTTTTAAATGGGGGTAAAATGGCAAACCGATAAGGTGAAAGGAAAATTAAGGTTTTGATTTGACAAGGGCGGTAAGATAGATCATTTAAAGTATTTAGATAATCATTAATAAAATCTTAATTTTTACAAAGTAGGGCCCAAAGATTTCCATTACACAATAAAAATTTTCTTATGAGAGTAAAGTTGCTTTAGAGAAAAAACACTTGTGTTTCACAGTATTGTCTTCCGAGACCACTTTTATTTCCTAAGGCAAACCATGTCTTAAAGACAGGTTTGCTTCCGAGAGTAAAGTGTTCATCCATGAAATGAAGTTAGTAAGCTTCGGAAGTGGATTTGATCTATGATCAAATTTTCTTCCGGGGAGAAAAACTATTCGGAAGAGAATACTTGTGCAAAGGAATTTTCCTTCGGAAGGTAGATAAAGATCTCTTTTGAGGGTAAATTTCTCTTCGGAAGCATTCATACTTAGAAATTTTGAAGAAAAACTTTTTGTAACTGGGGTTAGCTTGTTTGAAGACAACATAGACAAGACATATTTTTAAAAGGCTTTTAAAAGAGATTGACTGGTCAATTTTAATCATCCCAATACCTGTGATTAAATAAGTAAACTTTTGTTCATTAAAAGCTTTGGTGAACAAGTTAACATATTATTCATTTGAATTCACTTTGACTAGTTTGGTTGAGTTTCTCTTATGAATATCTTGAATGAAATGGTACCTGATGACAATATGCTTTGTCTTGGGGTGCCTGACTGGATATTCTATGATATAAATTGCACTTTTGTTGTCTATGTGGAAAGGAGTCTCCATGAAGTTGACAACATAGTCTAACATCTAATTTTGAATCCATAGCAGTTAGGAATAGCAGCTTGCAACAACAATGTATTCAGCTTCAACAGTTGATGTATAGACATATGATTGCTTCTTGCATTGTCAGGAGATGATCCTTCCACCAAGAAATTGACATCCTCCTGATGTGGATTTCTTGTTAATGTTGCAACCACCATAATCACTGTTAGTATAACCATAGAGGTTGAAATCCCTTTTCCTAGGATACCAAAGACCTAGTTTGGGAGCTCTTTTCTAGTAAATTCTCTTGACAGCAATTAGGTGAGACACCTTAGGAGCAGCCTACTATCTTGCACAGATGCATGTTGCAAACATGATATCAGGTCTGCTTGTAGTGAGATACATTAAAGATCGAATAATTATCCAGTGATGATGTTGATTAGTATCCTCCCCATTGGAATTAGGACAAAGATTGTGATTTCTGGGTATAGGTGTCTTGGCTGCTTTACATTCTTTCATCTTAAATCATTCTAAGATATCCTTGACATACTTAGATTGATTTATATAGAACCCTTCTTCCATCTGCTTCACTTGATACCCAAGGAAGAAATCCCTCTTTCCCATGGAACTCATCTCGAACTTCTTTCTCATAATGATTTCAAAGTCTTTGCATATTTGGTCATTTGAGGAACCAAATATGATGTCATTGACATAGACTTGTACAAGCAACATGTCCTTCCCTGACCTCTTTATGAACAATGTCTTGTCTATGGTGCCTCTAGTGTAGTCCTTCTTTAGAAGAAATTAAGATAATGTCTCATACCATAGCCTAGATGACTAGTGTAAACCATAAAAAGCTTTATCCAGTTTGCACATATAGTTTGGGTGTTGTGGGTCTTCAAATCCAGGTGGTTGATACACGTACACTTATCTATCGATATCTCCATATAGAAATGCACATTTGACATCAAGTTGATAGACTGTCAAGTTCTTGGATGCTACAAAAGAAAGGACGATTCACACAGTCACAAGTCTTGCAATAGGCGCTAAGACATCAGTGTAATCTATGCCTTCCTCTTATGTGTATCCTTGAACCGCAAGTCTTGCTTTGTTCTTGATGATCAAACATCTATTGTCTCTTTTATTTATGAACACCTACTTAGTGCCAGTGGAGACTTGGCAAGGTGGTAATGAACACAGGTTCCATACCTTTTGCCCTTTGAGTTGAAGCAACTCCTCTTGCATTGCTTCAACCTAATTGTTGTCCTTGAGGGCTTCTTCTACCTTCTAGGGTTCTATTTGATAGAGAAAGCATAAGTACAAATAGAAATTCCTATTGTGGGTCTGCCTTCTTGTTCTCACACCTTTTGAGACATCCCGAAGATGTTATCAGCGGAATGAGTGTTGTGTATCCTAAGCCTAGGAATCATATCTAGTTGCATAGATAGATTCAAGTTGGAGAAGTTTTTCTCAGGATTTTGAACACTATTTCCAGTTGTTGTCTCACACTTATTCAATGAGGACTAATTTAATGAATATGTGCAACATCAATGGTATATTGCTATGAAGCAGTATCAAGAGTTTCTTGTTCCTTCCGATTACTTCATCAGCTTGGTGTTGAATGCTGGAGTTGTTAACTGATGAATTTTGAGTCTCAGTTGGTTGACAACTTGTTGAAGCTCCATTGTTTCCAGAGGTATTCCAGCTTTTAGGTCTTTCTATAGTGGGATCTTATTCTTCATGACTTCTTGGAGAAATTGGAATAGGTCTAGGTAACTTAAACAGTTGATCATCATAGGAGTCACTTTGAGTTCCTTTTCTAACTGAAACACTCTCAAAAGATGGTTTAGAATAGTTTGGAAACAATTCTAAGTCAAAAATATAAACAGGACCATTTCCCTCAACACAAGGAGTTTCCTCATTGATAACAATGTTTGATGATTCCTCAAATTGTTTATTTTTGATGTTATATACTCTATAAGCAAAATAGTTTGAGGAATATCCAACAAGGATAGCATCATCCTACTTTTCAACAAATTTTGATTAATTGTCTTTTGTGTTAAGTATGTTGCACCTACTACCAATGGATCTTAGAAAGCCAATGAATGGTAGCCTCTTGTTCCATAGCTCATCAGGGGTCTTTCTATGCGGCTTAACAATAAGAACCCTATTATGCACATAGCATGTAGTGCTGACTGCCTCTGCCTAGAAAGTTAGAAGCAACTTTGAATTAGCTAACATAGTTCTTACAGCCTCAATAAGTAACCCGTTCCTCCTCCCAGTTCACCATTTTGTTGAGGAGTTCTAGGAGCACTGTATTGTCTAGCAATCCCTTTTGAGTTATAAAATAACTCAAGAACTTGATTCTTAAGTGTATTCCCGTGATCACTTCTAATGATTTTTACCTTGTAATCAATTTGATTTTCAATTTTAAAAATAAAAGATTTTAAAGTTTCAGTAGTTTCATATTTAGTTCATAAAAGGAATACCCATGTAAATCTTGTAAAATCATCAACAATCACAAGGTAATATGATTTCTTTCCAATGCTCATTATACTTGTGTGACCAAATAGTTCTATTTGTAATAACTCAAATGAGGTGGTGATGGATTTAACCTATTTGGATTTGTGAGATACCTTATGTTGCTTCCCTTTCGGACAACAAACACTATTATCTTTATAGAAAAATTCCTTTTCAGGCACGCCATGTACCAAGTTATTTTTAACCAACTTGTTCATGGTTATAAAATTAACATGGAATATTCTTTTATGCCAAAGATTTGACTCATCCCTATTAATTTTGAAAAGAAAGCATGATACTTCACCTATGGGGAAGCATTGTTCATATCCAACTAGTACATATCCCCTATCCTAAGAGGTCTAAATAAGCACCACTTCTTGAGAAATTGTCATCCTAGATTTGTGGATAATGCACTCATGTTCTATGAAAAGCATTTGGTTCTTTTGATCATAAAACTGAGAAACACTAAAGAGATTGTATTGAGGCCATTTGACAAAGTTTACTTTATCAATGTTTAACTTACTATTTGATACACAATCTATACAAGAAATGTATCCTCTTGCTTCACCTCCAAACTGAACAGGACCTCCATCAAAATATTCAAATTTTTATAGGAGATATATGTTCCTTGTCATGTGCCTGGAGCATCGAATGTCCAGAACTCATACAATTCCAATTTTGTCATATTAATGTCCCTACTCATAATGTGAAATGATTAGTTACGATTGGAAACCCAGGCCTTGTTGGTCTTTGGCTCTTCCAATGTAGATGAAATAATTGAACCAAAATGTTTCATGGTGTTCAACAATGGTTTGTAAAGAAGAGGTTTGAGCTACAACATCTTTGTTGATCTTCTATTCCAGCCTATGGTTGATTAGTATAGATAAGCCTGTGGAGGCTTGAGTAGCATGACTTGCTTCCGAGGCTTCTTTCTTCTCGGATATAGTTGTCACTACATTTTCTTTCAAAGCAGTCTTCTTCTGGGAAGGTTTCAAAGGATTTTTTTGTTCCTTTGTTTGTTCTTTGGCTTGTTTTCCGATGCTAATTTCCTTTCAGAAGAATTAGTTTCTTCCGAAAGCAACTTGGCTTTGGAAAAAAGTTTTCCTTTCTTTAACACTTGAACCATATGGTAAGATCCAAATATGAAACCATCATTGACTCATTCTTTCTTAACATTGATTGCATAATGTGTGCTTGCTAGATTATAGTAACATTCTTTAGCCATGTGGTTATGCAGACCATAGATTATGCACTCAATGTTATTCTTGATAGGACATGAGGGTTGTTGTTTCTTACACTTCTTTTCTTCTTCAACATCCTTCCCCTTTAATTTCTGATCCTTCAACTGTATATGAGTTGTTGGTACTATACTCTTTTCCTGAATCAGATTCTTCCAACCACTTGGAATCCAGCTAAGATGAATAAACCCTTTTGTCTTTGGGTCTATTTTAAACTTTGACTCAACCACTTTTTTGGCAGTTTTTCTTGGTGCCCTAATTTTATTATTTCTGGATTTGGTGGTTAGGGGTTGATCATCTCTAGTATGGGTGAGGTTTTTTGCCTTATCCTTCCCTGTGGTGGTTGGTGGTTACCATTGTTGCATTATTTTTCTGCTTATTGGGTAGTGGGTTAGTAGTTAGAACCTCTTACTTATTAGTATCACATCTTGGCTGTCTAACAGATAAATAAGATTATGGTGGACCAATTTTATTAGTTTCCAACCTACTTTTGTTTTGATTACACACCTTTGAGTGGGGGGATGATACAATGATAGTGTTGAAGGTATGCTCTTCAATGACATACTTATTGCTTTAGCCTCAGCTATTACTAGCTAGGCTTGAGCCTCAATCAAATTGGAGATAAATCTTTTATTTAAGCACTATAGGTTAAATTTTCATGTCTTAAAGAGGATACGGTTTTCTCTAACTCTTTAATTTTGAGTTTGTAGTCAGATTATGTTATCTTAAAGTCAGATTTTAATATGTTTAAGGACTCAATATCATATATTATTTCCATGTTGTAGTCTTGATAAAATTTAACCTTAGCAATACAAGCTAGAGTACAGAGATTTTCATAACTGTCCTCAGTTCCAGCCATAAGAGCTTGATCATGAGTGACATCTTGCACCATGAAGCTCCAATCAACTTCTTGAGCAACAATGATGTCAGTTGTTTAGTTGGTCTGGTTGTAGCTTTTGGGGTAGCAGGATAATGGGAGGCTTAATTTTCTCTAGGATTAGATCTAGGAGCCTTGCACTCCCTTGCAAATTGACCAAGTTGGTTGCAGTTGTAACACTTAGCCTTTGACTTGTCAAACCTAAATTTGTTGTTTGTTGGGTTCGAAGGGAGTTTTCTTCCAGTTCTCTTGAAGAACTTCATTGCTCTATAGGTTAGGAGAGCCATTTGTTGGAAAATATCCATATACTCCACATCATCTAGGCTATAACACTCGAGATCATCCAAACATAATTGGATATCTACAGAGTGCTCATTCCATAAAACAAAAGCACAACTATCCTTGAAAGGATTTTGTTAAGCCTGTTGAGACTTGGGTGTCTAAGGAAATGTGATATAAGGACAAGAAGAGGATGATGGATTTTAAGGGTAGTTCAGGTACAACTAGAGCTAGAGAGTTCTTGAACCTTCAACAGTATGTAAAGCATTGCTAAGAGGAAGGTTTGAGTTTTTGTTCATCTGATGTCCTTTTTTGAGTTTCCATCTTGATATTTTCTTCATCAAGGATTCCATATAGTTCATTCGTAGTGAGATTTTTGAGATTCTCAGTTCTCTTGATTGAGACAAATTAAAATGTCTATTCATGAGAAAATGCACTCATGAAATTTTTTACTATGCCTTATTTCTCAAGAACCATTACCATATACTGAAGAGAGTTGATCAAATCCATGAACCTAAAGTATTATTGACTCAAGGTCTCACCAACAATGTGTGTGATGTTTTCAAACTTCTGCTTCAGTACATCTTTCTTGGATTCCTTGGAATCAGTAGAACCAGAGTAAATCAACGTTAAGGAATCAAATAGATCTTTGTTAGTCTCGCATTGTTGAAAGCCTACCATTATGGAGTTTGGTATAGCCGTAAGCAACACAATCATAGCTTTCAGTCAATGTCCATCTTCTTGAAGTCTTCATCAGAGTAGTCTTTAGCAACCTTCTTAATCATGACACCATTACCAGTTAGGAATTCCACCTTTGGCTTATAAGGACCATGAGTAACTGATCTCCACATTCACCTCTCTTGATATTTGATAAGCCTTTAATATGTTTGCACCATGCTCTAGAATTATCAGTAGTGATAATTGAAGCCTTGGTCATGGGTCCCATCTCAAACTTAGAAAATTTCTGGTTAAGAGCCATTTGAGTGAAGTAAGTAAGTGTGATGCAACAAGGATGATTTGAGATGGTTAGATCTCACAATCAAGAGCCTAAAAAGCTCTGATACCAATTGCAGGATCAATGTTGGTCTCACAACACAAGTTTAACTCTCAAACTCACTTGATCTCACTCGGTTGATAAAGTAGAATCTCTTACTAAGTTGACAACTATATATAATAAGTTAATGAAGACAAGAGGGATTTTTAAGATACTTGTATATATTACTTCTCAAATCAATGTTACGAGACTCTTACAAGCATTACATGATGAGTTACAATGAGAAACTATACTATCTACAGCCGGTTATACTTGGATAACCAGCTCGAATTTACAACTAGACAAATACTATATTGCTAGAAGGAAAGAATTTAAGATAAAATACTATCATAAATTAGATGGTCATGACATGTCCATGACTTAACTTTTGTCACCAACTAAAGGTGGCAACATAGAAAAAAGAAAAAACCATGTATGGAGGGCAATTTAGGGGTTCTTGCGAACTAGGATTCCTCGGCTGAATCTTGGTCAATTTTTCATGTTTCTTGATTCTTGTTTCATCAGCTTTCAATCTTATGTACTAATCCTACAATTCTAAAACCTCTTCGATGGAGTACGAGCACTGGTAGCAAGATAAACAACTGATCAACGAGGATTTTTCATTAGTGTTTGCATGAAACTTAGGGTTTTCATGAAACCTTGTTTCTTGAGAGTTTTATTAGGTTCTGGATTTTGGATACTAATTTTAAGAGCTTAGTGGGTTTGTACCTAGTCGCGACTATTGTTATAGTTAAGCTTGATTAGTACGAATCCCATTAACCTCTCAAGAATCTGTTGTTCGGGTTTCAAGATTAGGGTTTTTATTGCATTGTATTTGTAAGGGTTCTATTTGGAAGTAGATATTCTTATTCATGGAAAAAGTTATGAATCAAGGAAATACGCCAGGGATTGCAGTTGAAGTCATTAATATTGATGGTAACCCCTAGCCTTGTTGGGGTATTTTGAAAAATTTTCGAACAAAAGAAGTCGGGCAGCACCCGGGTGACGTTGCAGGCTAGTAATGAAGGAAAACAGTGTTCATGCAGAAGATGGAGGGATCTGTGCAGACGAATGGTAATATTGAGTCAAAGGTTATGGAGGAAGGACCAACTCTTCGGTAGGAAGGCAAGAAGGAAGGGTAACAGAAGCCTATTCCGAAGTCGTCATATGCGTCCACGGTAACATCATAAGTACCAACACAGAAAGTAAACTTCAGATATATGGAATGCCTAGAGAACCAAGATGGAGTTGACGTGGTCCTACCTAAGGAATCTGTAAGGAGAGTTCAAGAAAAGCTTGCATTCATATTGTATGGCTACTTTCTAGGTCAATGGGATGTGTTTCCTGCAATAGACTAATATGTTAAGCAATAATGGTAGAAGTTTGGGCTAGTTAAGGCTATGAATGATAGTGGGTTCTTTTCTTTATATTTAACGATGAGAAAGGTATGATGGATGTTCTGGAGGAAGCCCATGGTTAATCCGTAACAAACCTTTATTCTTGAACATTTGGGCAACCAATATTTCATTATAGAAAGTGGACATATGTAAAGTACCTATTTGGGTTAAATTACACAATGTGCCACTTGCTACGTATATACAGAGGAGGGATTAAGCATGTATGCTTTGAAAGTAGGGATACCTAAACTCTTGGATGCCTATACATATGGCATGTGTGTTGATATGTAGGGGCGAAGTAGTTATGCTTCTGTACTATTGGAGATTTCGGCAGAAAAGGATATTAAGGAGGTAATCACCATCGATATGCCAGATTTAGAGGGAAACAACTTCACGAAAGAAACAATTCAAGTTGAATACGAATGGAATCCACCATGATGTAAAGATTGTTATGTATTTGGCCATATAAGGACATAATGTTCTAAATGACCGAAAGAGGATCCAAAACCACCTATAATGGTAGATACTGAGGGGTTTCTTGAAGTTACAAGGAAAAAGAGTGCACAAAATAATGGAATTCATGTGAACAAACAGAAAACTCAGTTCGAATATAAACCGATGAATAACAAGAACAATCTGACTCCAAAGGAGATAAAGTGGCTAGTGAAGTAAGGGAGTCGAATTCTTTTAGGGTGTTAACTGATTATGAGGATGAAGAACAAAGGCCATCACTTTAGGAAGGGTCAATTGAGGATGAGGAGGAAGTAATCGAATTGTTGACTGAAACGGGTAATTTCATGAGAAAAAGAGTTGTTAGTAATGAAAGTTTCAAAGGGAAAGCACTACTGCTCCAATGGATACAAATGGTTAGCATTGTAGAGTGGAATATAAGGGGGTTGAAGTGCCCTTTGAAACAAAAAGAGGTTCGACAAGTGGTACAAGAAAATAAACTTAGTGTGTGTGCTATATTAGAATCTCATATTGATGTGTCCAAGCTTTATGATATATGTAAGAATGTTTTTAGATGGTAGGATTGGACTTTGAATGGTAGTTCATGTGTAAAACGGACGTGTATAATCTTGCGATGGGATCCAATGGTGACTAATGTTATGGTTATATCTCAAACGGAGCAGGTGATGCATACTAAAGTCAAATTTAAAATTGATCATAAGGTTCTTTTGATCTCTTTTGTGTATGCTAACAACTATTATGTATCGAAAAGGGAGCTTTGGGATAGCTTAAGATTTCACAATGTTTATTCTACTCTTTTGATAGAGGATGCTGTAGATACATCATGTTTCTAGTTTATGAGCTTAATCTAAAAGTCTTTCATGTCTTACACATATGTAATGAATTAATTCAATGAGATATAATATGTGGTTGTTGCTTATTAATGTTTATCTATTTCATATTATTATTATGTTGAATATAATTCATATGTATGAACTTATTATACAGGTTTGAAGTTATTGTACATAGTTCATAGTCAATAATAATTGAGAAATGTGTTCAACGTAGTCGGATGAGTCTTCATGCGAATGGACCATGCTTATGGACCATAGGCATGAATACAACATGCTTATGGACCAGTCACACGGCTGAACCAGGAGACTAAATCAGTCGTACAAATGAGACATAAGATTGACTCAGTCGCACGACTGAACCTTCAGTCGTGCGCGTGACTTAATCTCATGATTCAGTCGTACGACTGAACCATGCTAATGGTAAAGTCATACGGATGGAAACTACAAACCTATAAATATCACTTAATTCATGGAAAAACATAAGAATTAAGAATAATTTGATATACTTTAACCCTAGCCGTCAGAGCACCTAATCCAACTTCATAGATCGTTCTTGATCGATTCCTACTCATTCTTAATGTATAGTTTATTCATATATCATCGGGTAAACTTTCTCACTGATTGGATCACCAATCAAATAGGATTCCGCACTATTTGATCTGGTTTCACGCATTATCAGTTAGTATTTCGTACGTACACGGTCCTAACAAGTGGTATCAGAGCTTTGGCTCTTGATTTTGCGTGTGATTTTATTAGTTTTGGTGTTAAACTTCACGTTTTCAATCAAAAGAGTCATTCTTCTGAGTTAAAAAGTGTTTTCTAAATTTGTTGGCATTAAAGTTTCGATTTTTCACTATACGACAGATTAGGGTTCTTGGGAAAATCGTGTTTTTGTGTCAAAGTGTCAAAATCATCGATTTTTCCAAAACAGCAGCCTTAAGTCACAAGAATAGCTCATTCGTACGATTGAACTCATTCGCACGACTGAACTCAGTCGCACTCCTCATTCGCACGACTGAATAGCTCCAGTCATTTGAGTCCATTCGTCTTGTTCATATGCACGACTGAATCCAATCGCACGATTGAATTCATTTTCACCCTTCATCCGCACGAGTGAACCATACGTATAGTCCATTCATACGATTGAAATTGTCCTGTTCTCCAAGTACAAATTTTATACAAATGGAAGATCAGTTTATTGCATTTACTACCAGGAAGGACTCACGCATCCAGAACCTTCTACTTCTGGAAAATGAGATAGGAAATCACAATAAACTGCCGAAGCTGATAACATTAGATGACTATCCACAATGGAAATAGCGGTTTGAGATTTACTTAAATGGAGTTGATCCCAATCTTTGGACATGCATTGAGACTGGTTAAATGGTGCCAATAAGTGCTAATGGAGTCAAACTAACTTTGGGAGGAATGAATGAAACACAAAAGATACTCTTTAATGCTGAGAAGAAAGTTTATGCCCTATTGACTAAGTCAATACCAAAAGACATTTTTCATCAATTTTCTGAGAACAAATAGGCCAATAAGCTATGGGAGGCTTTAGAGAAGAGATATGATGGTAATGTTAAAGGCACTGAAGGATAAGGCTCTCAAAAAGGAGTTTGATAATTTCTCCTCTATTGGGAATGAGAGTCTAGATGACATAATTGATAGGTTATATCGTCTAATGAGTGAACTGCATACTCATGGTGTAACCACATCAATGGAAGATAAAGTTTCAAGTTTTGCTGATGGGTTACCTGATAAATGGGATTCATTTGTGTCCAATCTTATACATAATGACATTCTAGCAACGTTGGAAATTAATGACTTCATCTTGAAGTTGAGAGAGGAAGAGCTGAGGATGAAGTACAAGTCAAAGAAAGGATCCTACGTTCAGAATCCTTTACTCTACAACTTAGTTTCGTCTCCAGCTATTTCAGGAGCACCTCTACAAATAGTTTTTTTGTCTAGTTCTTTTGCTACCGCCCAATCCACCGCTTTAGGACCAGAAACATCAGGGTCATCAACTAACCAATATATAGTGCCTGAAGCCAATACTACAAAGTCGAAGACCTAGAATCTCAGTAATATCACAGTGGAAGCTGCAAAGGAGCACATGGATCTTCTGACAGCTGTTGTCCAATCCTATGATGGTTTAGTCATCAGGAAGATTGGAAATTGTCATCTTGCAGATGAAGATTACGAGCAAGTTGATGAGAATGACCTAAAGAGAATGGACATCATATGGGCCTCGGCAAGTGCAGTCAGAAGAGCTAAAAAGTTTGTAAAGAAGACGTGATAGAACCTAATAGCCACTAAGGACATGACATTTGGTTTTGACAAAACCAAAGTAACATGCTTTAACTGTGGTGAGAAGGGGCACTTTAAACGTGAATGTGTAAAGCCCAAGAAAACAGGTAACGGAAACCCATTTCCAACCTTCAACCGTCAAGACTAGGACACAATTAGAACTGCTTCTTCAAGCAAAGATACAAAGGCTCTTACAGCTCAAGGTGATGAAGGACAAGACTGGTCCTTTAGGTTTGTTTCTCTAGGAGAATCAAATATTGCCTTTGTTGAAGTAGTAGATAATGGGTCTGCTAGTGAAGGTGAGAGTGCTGCTGAGCAAGCGATGTCAGATATTGAAGAAGCTACGAACGTGGTAAATCACCAGGTTAAAGAAGAGTTTAGAGCAACAAGTTTAGAATCACCAGCCACTGAAGGATCCAATTCTGCTTTGATGGCTGATTCAACCAATTCATCACAGGTAAGTTCTCTAGACCAGTTATTTGATAAACATGCTTGTCATGAATATGTTAAATTGAGAAAGCATTGACTTGAAATTTGCTAGGTTATTAGAACACAATGATAACTTAGTAAATGATTTACAACTCTACACTGAAGCTAATCGTATATTAAAACAAAATGAGTGCAATTTTAAAGAAAAGATAGAACTTTTGGGGAAACAACAAAGGGAAACCAAGGTTGTTGTCTTAAATCAATCTAATTATACAAAGTTTTATTTAAATTCTTTAGAAGAGACCAAAAAGGAAAAAGCAGTTTTGGAAGTCGAGGTAAACTCTTTAAAACAAAAACTGCATACTTGGGCTAGTTCTTCTCACATAGTTCAAAACTTACTGAAAGAATGAAACAACGGGGAAGGTCTGGGGTACAAAGTAGTTGCACCACCACATGAAGTCCTTTTAAATACAAAATGTATACCTGTAAATAACAACCCAGTAAAGGATCATGTGGTGTCCACTCATCTGGTTAGTGATCCTGATTCCACAGTCAAACCTATATAGAAGATCACTAGACAGAAGGAGCCTACTTTGAAATCTATAGGTAAAATGCCGATTGAGAATTTGGATGATGAAATTAAAGGTTTAATGTATGGTCAGGGTTACAAACGTCTACATCAGAACCTGAATTGACTAAACCAGTTAACCATAAATGTGTTAATCATCAAAGTCCAAATAAAGCACAAGTTAAAGATGTTCAAAACTTTAAAACAATTAATTTTGTTAATAAGGCTGAAACATCTAAAGAGAAAGTGACAAAATCAAACAGACTAAGGTCATACCTTTATGAAACTCAAACCCACATAAATATTTTCCTTAATCTGTAGAAGGAAGATCTTGCTACAATTTTAGAAAACGAGGATATATCTCTTCAAATTGTCCTTATTATCAAACTCCCAAAAAAAATTGAACTTAATGATACCAAACAAGGTTATACTCAAAGGAGATCTATTACACCACCAAAGAGTATTAGTGAACCTAAAGTTCAAACGATAAGCCAGTCGTCTGTCTATCACAAACAAGCCTTACACAAAACTGGCTTATGGAAGGAAAAATCAAGTATAATATCTAATAGTGAGGAGATTAAGAAGAAAGATATGCCCTCATCCTCTAAAGATCAATGGGTTGAGTTTATGATGTGTGATTCCTCTGGGTCACCCAAGCCAGTTAAGGCATGGGTCCTAAATCTGAACTAATAAGTTTCTTTAAATGTGTAGGGTGTCCACTACAGTGCTATCACTAATACCTGGATTATTGATAGTGGGGTGTCCAGGCACATGACAGAGAATTCATCTCTCTTTTTCAACGTTAGAAAAATTAAAGGGGGGGGACATGTTTCATTTGCTGGGAATAAAGAAGGTTATATCACTGCTCAAGGCGAAGTAGGAAACGAGAAAGTTAAGTTTGACAAGGTCAACTACATTCATCAACTACAGAACAACTTACTTTCTATTTCTTAGATCTGTGATAAAGGATTTAAAGTTGTATTTGACAACAAGAAGTGCTACATGTTGAAGAAGGACTATGTGATTGTGGAGGATAAAGTGCTTATATTAGCTTCAAGATATAACGACTTGTATGTCTTTGATCTATCAAAAGCCTCCACACCTGATCACATGGTTCAATGCTTCTTGTCAAAGGCAACTAAGAGGGATTCAATCTCCAGGCATAGGAGAATGGGACACATTAATCCAAGGAAGATAAATAGTTTTGTACAGAATGATTTAGTGAATGGAGTAATCGTCAAAATCTTCCAACTTCCGGATATTTTTGTAGCATGTAAGAAAGGGAAACAAACCAAAAAGGATCACAAGGCAAAGAAAGTTTATTAAATTGATCTTCCTCTTGAACTTCTACACATGGATCTGTTTGGCCCTGTAAATACAAAGAGCATTATTGGTGACCTGTATTGCTTTGTAGTAACGGATGATTACTCAAGGTTTTCTTGGGTGATGTTTCTGAAAGCCAAATCCAAAACTTTTGAATCACTCAAACATCTAGTTACTACTTTGGAATCACTCTACAAGCTGAAAGTAAGGCAGATCCAATCAGACAATGGAAACAGATCCAAGAAATAGTGGATGGAGGCATACTGTAGAGAGAGAGAAATTGTACATCAATTTACCTCTGCCTACACTCCACAGATGAATGGCATTGTTGAAAAGAAAAATCATAGCTTGATAGAGACTGACAGGACAATGATAGCTGACTCAAAACTGCCTATTCAATTCTGGAATGAGGCGGTGGCTAATGTTTGTTACACGCTCAATTGAGTCTTAGTGGTCAAACGGCATGGGAAAACATGTATGAACTGCTCCAACGACGTAAACCCAACCTGGAGTACCTAGAACCGTTTGGTGCACCATGCATCTTGCTGAAGAAAACTTAGACATGAAAGTTTAGTGAGAAGGCTGAAGAAGGTATTTTTCTCGAATACAGCATACCAGACAAGAGAGTTTATAACAACTCAACGGGTCAGGTAGAAGTGTGGTGCAACATTGATGTTTAAAGATTCACCAAGCCCCCTGCTAGAAAAGGACCCTCCTTCTTCTTCGACTACGAGGGATTCTTTCAATCTACCTCATTCTCCCACTGATGATGAGTTGTCAGCAAGGATGATGTATGATGTTCTAAACACACCACCACAAGACTCGACAACATCGTCCCTACTAGACGATAGGGGGAGCACTTTATTTAAGCAAATCATCGTCAGATGATGAAGTAGTTGAGACTACAAATGTGGAACAGCAGGAATAGGTTCCTAGAAATGAAAGTAGACAAGCATCACATCCTGATGCCTCTGACACATCGGAACCTCATACTCCGACAGCTTCAGATCCTGAACCTGAGTTTAACAATCTGGATAATGAGGTGGCTGTTCCAACTACCCTCGGATCTTGGCTAAATGTTTATCATCCTTTGGACAATGTCGTTAGGGATGTTAGATTGGGAGTACAGACCAGAAATCAGCTATACTCAACTAATTATGCCTTGGTAATGGAAAAAAGATATCTTCACGATGGTGCATATCGATGTTTTGTGTCTCAATTTGAGCCAAAATATGTGAGTGAAGCCTTAAACGATGAGGCATGGGTTAGTGTAATGCAAGAAGAACTCCTACAGTTCAAGAAGTTAGGAGTATGGACCCTTGTGGACAAACCAAAAGGTGCTAAGGTAATTGGTACTAAATGGGTGCTGATATGCAAGAAAGATGACCAAGGGGTCATAATAAGGAATAAGGCTCGACTTGTAGTTCAAGGATTTTGACAAGTTAAAGGCATAGATTACAATGAAGTGTTTGCACCAGTGGCAAGAATGGAAGCAATATGTATATTTCTAGCCTATGCATCCTACATGAAGATTAAAGTCTATCAACTAGATGTGAAGAGTGCATTCCTTCATGATGAAATCCGTGAGACGATCTATGTCAGTCAACCAGAAGGGTTTGAGGATCCTTATCATCAGGATAGAGTTTACAAACTAGACAAGGCTCTTTACGGGCTCCATCAAACCCCTAGAGCCTGGTATGAAAAACTCTCAAATCATCTTGTGAAACACGGCTTTCGTGAGGAGTGATAGACTGTACATTGTTTATTAAAGAAAAAGACGACGATTTACTACTGGTACAGATTTATGTTGATGACATAATCTTCGGTTCCAAAAACGAAGAATTATGTAAAGAATTTGAATCTATAATGAAAACAGAATTTAAGATGAGTGCCATGGGGGAGATGAAGTTCTTTCTCAGCTTATAGGTGGATCAAACACCAAAGGGAATCTTCCTACATGAGACCAAGTATGTAGGAGATATCCTTAGTCGATTCAATATGGAGAATGCTTCAGCAGCTGGAACTCCACTTGCCATGAACCATGACGTGGCACCCGACGAAAATGGTGATCTGGTTGATGCCACCATGTATAGAGGAATGATCGGATCTCTCATGTACCTCACAGCCTCACGTGCTGATATCATGTACGCGACGTGTCTTGGTTCGAGATATCAGGCGAAACCAAAAGTAAATCACCTTATCGGGGTCAAAAAGATTTTTCGTTATCTGAAGGGTACTCCCACACTCAGGTTGTGGTATCCTCAGGATGATGACTTTGAGCTTACAGCGTATAGTGTCTCAGATTATGGTGGTTGCAAAATGAATTACAAGTCAACATCAGGGGGATGTCAATTCTTTGGTTGACAGTTAGTCACCTGGCAGTGTAAGAAGCAGACCACCGTTGCTCTTTCAACATGTGAAGCTGAATACATTGCTGCTGCAAGTTGTTGTTCACAAATCTTCTGGATTCAACAACAAATGCGCGACTACGGTTTGCAATATTCTAACACCCCTATTTTTGTTGATAATTCTGCTGCTATTGTTGTCACCAAAAATCCAGTCCAACACCCCAAAACTAAACACATCGGTATTAAATATCACGTTATACGTGACTATTTTGAAAAGCACCTAATCAATGATGTTAAAATAAATACGGATTTTCAACGCGCTGACCTGTACACTAAAGCATTTGATAAACCTAGGTTTTCATATCTTTTAGAGATTAATGGCATGAAAAAGAAAAGTGATGTGATTCTAGAAGAAGAAAGTGCGTAGTCCGACATGGTCGTGATTTTTATTTTATTTTATTTTATTTTATTTTATTTTATTTATTTTCTGTCTATTAAAAATCCAAAAACACAAAAAGATTTTCGGTTTTAGAATTTTAGGGGGAGAATAGTTTAATTTAGAATTAAATTCGTGCGATATTTAATTACTTATAAAAACCAGGGAGGAGGGCAACTTAGCTAAAAGAAATGAAATCAAATCTGTGATTCTGATTCAACGTTTATGGAAAATTATAGTACACATGGACTAAATTGGTTGGGATTTTAAAAGGTTTTAAATGATAAAGATGTAAAAATCAAAGTATAAGTCTGAGAAGTCTAAGCAAAATAAAAGGAAAGATGATAGGAAAACTAGTCTGCTACTGAGATACCATAGAGAAAGTAGACCTAGAGGTTGCTAGTTTATCATATGATGTGTCGGTAGATTCAACATATTAGATGAGTAGAACTCATTGGTGGATTAAAATTCAAACTAAGTTTTTCAACTAGCTGTGGGTTCCCATCTTATCATTGGTTAACAAAATCAACACAATTCCAGTAAGGGGTAACGAGCTAAATAAATGCCACAAATGTGTGCGGACGACCATAAAAATAAGCAAAGCCCATGGAAAAATGCTAAATGCAATCAATCTAATAACTTATGTTGTTGGTGTGTTGTGTGCACAAATAAAAAAAAATGCTCTAACAAAAGATAGGTTGTGTGCCTCTCTACTGTGCGGTGGCACTGACCTGAGGATAAGCATAACCTATATATTCTAGAATTCATTGTTGTTTGCGCCTCTCTGCTATGCGATGGCACTGACCTGATGCTTGGCATCTCTTTGAAAGCTCTTAGAATAGTTTCTTCTTGAAATATAGCCGTAGACTGCTCAAAAATCTCCTGAGGAATGTTGATTACCATATAAGCGTGGGATCCACAAATGCTTGTTTAAATAATTACACTTTAACCCATCACCAATGTGTGTCAAAAATTTGTGTGTGGATTTAAGTGGACAAGTATACAGACAATCATCGTGAGTTGCAGTTCTGACAGTCAAAATCATTGTGTGCATCTTATAGCTCTAGTATGATTTCCTAAAACTACTATTGACTCTCAGTCAAAACAAGAATCTAGCATCAAATTGGTTTATTAAAATGTTCGAAATGATTCTGGTATACCTGTATGATTCCATAATGAATTGTTCAAGAAATGATAAAATTTAACTTGAAATTATGCTGTCCAGGAAGTAAAATCGGTTAGATGTACTCTAATAGGTTTCATTCCATCTCGAATCAAAAATACAAAAATATGTCCTATATTTTTTAAAATTTCATAGTGTTTTCAAAAATTTGTTTTCTAGTAATTTGTTACGTAGATGTCGGACTCTTCTACTAGACTTACTCTATGAATCACTCACTCAAAAGGGGTCATGTTTGAGGTGACCAAAATGTTCAAAATTGAAATGAGTCACGTTTGAGGTGACCAATCCATTTTAAGAAAATTAAAAGGATCACGTTTGAGGTGATCAAACAGTTTAAATTAAAAGGTCATGTCTGAGATGATCATCGGTCATAATGTTCAATCTCAAAATGTAAAACTTTGAGTGTTTGAAAGTGTGTGTGGTCAAAATCATAATTATGGGCCAATCGCACGATTGGGTCATAAGTATGGGCCAATCACACGATTGGATAATTAGTATGGGCCAATCACACGACTGGACCATAAGTATGAGCTTGTTACACGACTGGACCATAAGTATAAGCAAGTCACACGACTGGACCATGAGTATGAGACATCCATGTGATTGGACCATAAGATTGAGCCAGTCGTATGAATGGATGAAAGAGTATAAGTCAGTCGCACGACTGAAGCATGAGTATGGATGCAGTCGCACGACTGAAGAATAAGTATGGGTCCAGTCGCATGACTGAAGCATGAGTATGGGTCCAGTCGCACGACTGTACCCTAAAAATATAAATAGAGGGGTTTTTCGGTTGCATTCTTTACCACCCTTCAAGTGCTCAAACACATCTCATATGCAAACACTCTACCAAAATTTCATTTGCCTTGATTACTCATTGATAGTGTTTCTAATGGTTGTGCTAATCATCTACAGATACTTTGTGACTGAAATCGAACAAAATGCACGGTGAAATCTAACCCTAACCGACCGATTTTGTTAAAATCAAGAAATCAGTAAAACTACACAAATAGAACACTTAAAATGAACAAAATAGTTGATTTAAAGGACATTAGGTTCTATTTAGAGTGCTTGCCAGTCAAATGAGTCTAAACACGACGTCTAATATCAAGTTTTGACCAAGATTCGAAGTCGGAGTGCCGAATAGAGTCGTATGCGAATAGACACTCCGAATGAACTTTAGTCGCAAGATTGATCAAGACGTGCGATTCAATCGCACGAATGAATCATTCGGTAAATCAGTCGCATGACTGACTCAACCGCATGGCTTAACACATAACTCAGTTCAGTCGCAGGCTCAATCGCACGACTGAACTCAGCCGCAGGCTTAATCGCATGACTGAACTCAGTCGTATGGTTCAATCATCCGATTGAACCAGACTGATCTAAAATAGTGTAAGTGTTTAACTGTCTGCTGTAATGCATAAATCTAACGTAATGTCTCTTGTGTTGCAGCAACATGGCTGATAGGTGGACTATGAGCACTAAGCACAACATATGTGCTCACCTTGAACCTTCGTCCAGGAATGCTTCTGACTTCACAGGGATCATTGCCTTTCTACGCAAATCAAGGACCTTCAAGGTTATCTTTGCCCCCTGCACACCGTACAAATCCATTCAGTAAGCCTTCTAGGAAAGCGCCAGGGTAGATAGGTTCGTTGAGCCACACCGTATACAGAGCTCCAATTTTGGTCAAGAGATTGAGACTACTGAGGTTGAAATGAGGCGGGTCTTAGATCTGGGTAAGGACGAAGCCTACCCAACTAAGCTACATCCCCTGACTGTCTGGGGATGCTTTATGAGGATCAAGTACGCCGGTGACTTAAATGTCGGCATACTGAACAAGAGCAACATGTGCCCTCAGTTCATGTATTTGGCACATGTGATCCTGAAGTGCATAGCCTCCAGGCATGGAGGATTTGACAAGTTGTCCGACCAAATCCAGAATGCATACGTTGCACTGGTACTGAACCATCTGTTCAGTTTCTCCTAGATGATTTTCTCCTATCTGATCGAGAACCTTTGGAGCGGGGTCGTGGCAACTAAGAGAGGGTTCAAGGCGGTTGGTGGACACCAGGCAGAGTCTAGGGGTGACGCTACTCATGTCACAGATCCTTCTTACACCCCTGACCAGCCTAGTAGCCAACGGGGAGCGTCGGTGGCAAAGGGCTCAAAGAAGAAGAGGATGGCCCAACCTTATAGGACAAAGAGCAAGTGGCCGAGATTCACCTTGATTACTTCTTCTGACAGTACCGCCACTGTCACACCCGCCACTACAGCCACCACCACTACCACTACTCCAGCCACCAACACTACAACCACCACCACTACCACTTCTCCCATAGCCACTATCACTCCATCCACCACCACTACTATAGCCATTCCACCACATCCTACTCACACTCCACCTCCCATATTCACCACATCCACCACTACCACCACTAGAAACCAAGCAGGTCCATCAACCCACTTTACATTCACCATTGGACCCACTCTACCCCACGTTGGGTTAGAAGAACAGCTCGCCAACCACAATCGCATCATGCTAAGGCTGCTTGCCACAGATGAGTTGCATGCTACTCAGCTCAACAAGATGATGGAGGTGAACGCTGCCCAAGCTAAGCAGATTGTGCATCTGAGCAAGAAAAGTGCTCAGTATGAGAGGGCTTTAAGTCGTGCCCACCATGCGCTTACAAGTCAAAATGAGCTGGTGTTGGCTTCGGTAAAGAGGATTGAGGAACTGAAGAAGAGAAACAAGAGGATACTCCAAAAGCTGAAAGGATCAAAAGTCTGAGCCAATGAAGATCAAAGATGGCGATGATGACGATGATGATGATGATGATGATGAGGAGGAGGAGGAGGATGAAGATGACATTAAGGAGGATGTTGGAGAAGGTGGAATGAACGGGAAAGATCGAGAAGACGAGGATGACCAGGAAGGTGATGCTGCTTCATCAGCCTCTCCTGAAGCTCAAGAGAGGCAGACCAAATGTAGCCAAGATCAAGGAGCCTCATCCTCTGCTCCTGCTTCTGAAGAAGAAAAGGACCAAGATTAAAGTAGTGATTAGATTATTTGCATTTAAAACTTTTGTACTTGAATTATATATTACATTAATGTAATTATTGATCATTTATATTTGTTTATATCTTAATGTTTTATATAATTACTTATGTGTAATACGCTTAATGTCTAATCAAACAGTTGAAGTTCAACAGACCGATGAATTTGATGTCCAACCCCTTCAGCAGGTCAAGATTCAATGAACCATGATTCTTGACTTGCAAGGGATAGTTAGACGGTCTGTGAGCTACACGCCAGAGGAGAGAGAGATCATACACGACCCGACGGATGAGCAGTTGGCCCAAATATTCAGGCTGAATCCGGATAAGCTGGTCAAGGATACTCCTACAGTTGATGTGGCAAGTGACGATGAGCTTAACGATGTCAACGAAATTGAGATAGCAAATGTCACTGCTGATAATTATCGTCAGTACGCTGATCTAGACGGACATGTTATCCCCAAGTTGAGTGAAACATTTGACAGTGGTCCTTTTGAGAAGTTGGATGAAGTTGAAAAAGAAAAAGATAAAGAAGAGAGCACCGCCCAAGCTTCAGACGAAAACGTTGATATCAAGAAAGTTGAATGGGCAACCTGTTTTGCTGAGATGAGAGCCCAGCGCACGCCCCAAAAGCCGAATGCCTACACAAAGCTTTATAGAGTCAAACGTTATCATAAAGTGTCTAGCAAGATCATATTGTGGGCTTATTTTGAAGATTTGGACGTGTATGCTGTTAAGAGAGAGAAGGGGATTGAGTACTTAAGATATCCTCATGATCTGAAGACTCTTTCGGGTTTTGAGCTCAACCGACTGGCATTCTTAGATCTACTATATGCTAATCCAAGAAAGATGTCAGGTTGGTTTGAGGTAGCATTAAAGAAGGAATACCACACCAGATGGGTAAACTTCAGACCTCAATAATCAAAGAGGTACATTCGTAGGTCTAAAGTGGATCCTATAGCTGGAAAGCCTAAAGTTGTGCTGAAATGGAGTCCTCCGCACACAATGTCTAAGATTCCCTTACTGGAAATGCCTCACGACTTCACTCCACACTTCAAATGGTGGTATTATGATTGGAGGACGGGTGAAGCTGTCATAATGCTGAACAGAGAAGGAAAGATAGAGACTATCCAGGTATTTGACCCTTTGTGGCTTACCAACTTGTTAGCCGAAGATGTCTACACATTGTACAAATGGCCACTGTTCTATGACACGCAAGATATAATACAAACTTTCCAGTTTCAACACGTCATACGACTCTGCTTTGCTTTTGAAAAACATGCAGTAGTTACACAAGAGGAGAAGTACAAGAAATTTCAAGAACATGTGAAGAATGTTAGACAATAGAGTAAACTAGGACCAAGGGGGAGTTTGTAGATACATCACGTTCCTAGTTTATGAGCTTAATGTAAAAGTCTATCATGTCTTACACATATGTAATGAATTGATTCAATGATATATAATATGTGGTTGTTGCTTATTAATGTTTATCTATTTCATATTATTATTGTGTTGAATATAATTCATATGTATGAACTTATTATATAGGTTTGAAGTTATTGTACAT
>BJCM01227808.1:0-19990 GCA_018326385.1 Flaveria bidentis
ATTTTTATCTTGACTCATTGAAATAATTATGTTTATTTCAAAGTTTATAATCATCCTTTCATACTTTTATGCTTTATTTTTCATTAGAATATATCAATGTATGATCTATTTAGAAGTAATCTGTTATAATTTTGATTTATAATTATATAAATTATAATTATGCTTTATTTAAAACAAGTTAACGAACGAGTCAATGAGCAAACTAACGAGTGAGCCAAGAGCCAAGCTAACCTTAATTCAGGTTCGACTCATTTACGAACTAAGCCAAACCAAACCAGCTTGGTTTGTTAATAAACAAGCTAATTTTGAGGTAAGAGTGTCAATCATGTGAGATTGATAGTTAACTGGTTACAGATTAACTTAAAATGTTTTAAAGAAATCTGTGTCTTTGAAGTGCAACACTATTAATAATTTAATTATGTATTATCCATTTTCAAATTCTTTAAATGCACTTTTATAATATTTAAAGTCGAAAGGACAATAGTGTAGACAGATTTTTTTAAGAACCAACCACTTGAACATGAACCTAGCAAATGAACATGAACAAAGTCACAGATCAAAACCAAAATTACAACGTTTTTGTCATCGGTTTAAGCCTAAGCTGCCATCATAGGTTGAATTTGGAATTCAAACCCCCTTGTGATCTAAACCCATTAACAACCTTCAATCGATGGAATACAAGAGAAAATCAAACAAGAAACTTGAATCAAAATTGACTTGAAAAGAACCAAAATCCAAGATTGATTTTTGAAAATCCAAGAGATGAATCAGAATAATCGCTGGAAGTTCAAAAGGATATCATGCCTAATAGAGTATCGGAATCAAGTGAACCAGGAGAAACGAGACTAAAATCACAGAATCAATGGGTTTTTTTTTTTTAAATTTTAATTTTCTATTTAGAAATCAAGTAAGAAATCAATTTTTGTGATGGTAATTACGGTTATTTTTCTTTTCATCTTTTAAACCAAACAAGCCATGAGATTTTCAAAGAATTCCTTTAAATTCCATTTTTAATAAAAATTCTGACTCCACTTAAAAACATTACATTTTATGAACCAAACAACACCTATACTCCTATATTCAAATCCATTGTTTGAAATATCATGGCCCAAAGTGTCGTTGGTTCAACTTCTAATCAGACCCCATGAGGACATAAAGTAGATACAAAGCAGGTATAACCTTGATTAATGAATGAAAGACAATTTATTAAAAGCATGCAATAACTGCCTTATTGAACTTCATTGCCGGCATGTGTTGTATTTTGGGTGCTGAATTCCAGAGGTGCATCAGCGAGTTGTGGATTCGGGTTCTGGGCTTGATAGGGAGTCGGTACATAAGCCTCAGGATATGAGCTTGGTGCACCATAATAGGCTGGTTGAGGAGCTAATGTCTGTGAAAGAGGGTTAGGAGGGTAAAGAGCCTGAACTGCGGTGGGTCCATACATGGCTTGGTGGCCTTCGAACCTTTTCAGCTTAGACAAGTGTTTTTTACCAGCAGCATGGCGGTCAAAGACTTCCTGTGTATCACACTTTATATTGCACAGATCACACACCAATGGGATTACTACTTTTGGGTTCCGTGGGCCCGTGGGCCTCATACGTTTACCACCACTGCGACCTCCACGAATCCTGCCTTTGATCTTGCGTTTTTTCTGGGGTTTCTTTTCTTGATTGCCATTTTCCTCTGTCTCTACTTTGTTATTATCATCACCAACTTCTGTTTGTTCATCGGGTTTGTTTTCCGGGATATTTTCATGCACTTCAGGAACAATATCTGAACTGGTTTTTGCATCTTTTTCTGTTTGAACGGCAGGTTCGTGAGCAACCCTCTTACGTTGCGACCTTAGAAGGTTTTTTTTGTGGCGTTTTCCATTAATATGCTGGTCAAGAAGTTCATTGCTGGTGCACTCAATACCACACAGTTCACACCATGCAATATGGGCAGGTGGCTGCGCATTTGCCTGTGCTGAAGATTCAGGTTGAGAAGATGGTGCAACAGATGGTGGGTCATGCCTGCCCCCCTTACCCCTTACACGCCGTCCTCTTCCACGAAAAGGTGGACCTGAAATGCCAGTATATGGCGACCAGAAACCAGAGTTTCCACGACCACCACCTCTAAAAGGACCTCCTCCCCGTCTACCACCACCCCTGTACGGTGTGTGACCAACCTGCAAAATAGTTGAATTTTAACAAGAACAAATGAAAGTTTTCAAGTAGCATTTGATCAAAAGGCTTCATAATTAGATACAAACTCAAAGACATGGAAATGTTCTGAAAAATTAACGGCGGTTCCTTTACATCGATCTAGAACGTTAAAAAGAATATTCAAAATAGCAGATTACAAGCTTTAACTAATTGAAGTAACCAAACCATTGCAAAATAAACTCATGGCTTTCCATGCAATAAAGGAAAAGATTAAGTGTCTGGTGATTATCTAGGGAAAACAATTTTTGAAATCACAGTGCAGTATATGTTGGGACTCATAAAAATAAGTGCCTGAACATATAACCTATGATAACATAAAGAAAGAACATGTCTTGCCTAAAGATAAAACCCCCGTATTGTTAATTTATTAGAATTAACAAGGTCAGTTATGGTACAAGTTGATTGAAGGTAAATCCTTCACCAAAAAATTCCAGTACTTAATGGAGATAATTCTGATCAATGTCAAAATATACAAAAGGTATAACTGCACATAATTTGGACAACAGTCACCCGGATGGTGTTCTATATAATTCACTGGAGCAATTCATGTACAAAGTCCACATTCATATACTTAGTATGTGAATCGAAGTACAAATTGTAGATTTTTTGGATGCTAGGGGAATGGTCCTACCCAATGTGATATATCTAAATAATATTAAGACTCGCAATAACTTGTATGCATAGAAGACTGAATAAATATGCAACCTACTACCAAAAGAACGATACAAATTTAGCCAGACTAAGCTACTCCAGCAAAACTAATGCTTAAAAGAAATTGCCAGTTGACATCCCTTGATACTGTAATTACCTTAAAATGAGTCAGCACCCTTTGCTAAACCATTTTAGAATTTTAGTAATTTAAGTATCAAGAAAATCTGGTCTGTCATACAAAGATAAATATTAGAGGTGGTAATTTGGAAGTCTGAACCATTTATGTATTAATCATTTTGGGTTTCCTTTTATCTCGGAAGGAACAACCGGATCAAATATAAAATCTTAGCTTGACAGGTCAAATAGGTCAAATAAGTTGAGAGACAGAAAGCGGGTATGCTTACGGCCTCTATATCGTTTCATTTCAAAATTTATATTATTATTGTGAAAGGATATAGGTTTTTTTTCAACATATACAATTCTGTAACTGTTTATAAAATATGCATATGGGTCAACCTGATCCCAACCCATTAAACCGTTTCCAATTGAACCAATTTTGACCAATACACAATCCGCCATCTTGCCACCTCTAACAAATGAGACCTCTGTCGAACTCCTACATCTTCTAATTGAAGCATAAATCTCTCCAATATCAAACCATAGCAGTTACAAAACATCACATAGGTTTTGAGAATCACCAATGATCAGCTTAAGCAATGTTTTCATAGTAAAAGGAAAATGAAAACACGTCTCAATATGCATTGTCCATCAGTCAGATTCTCACACGTGGTGCTAACCTACTTGATGCTTTGGAACAACAGCTTCCTCTTTGATAATATCACATACACATGTTACCTTTATTTCTCTTTTGACCTAATTTATTCTTCCTCCATAAGATAATAAAAGTGCAAGAACCAACGTATTTTCCCACATCCTCAAATGCATCATTTGTGTTCAGGATCATTGACCAGCATGAACCCTTAAAGCTTGCTCTCTAACAAAAACCTGAACAGTTATGCAAGTCCAAAGAGAAAATAAAAACACATTTAATTTGCTGTTAATATCATCTCTTGAAATCCAAAACCGATAACAAGCATAGATGCTTGTTGGTACTTGGTGGAAGTCATGAGACTCTATAGTATTAGTTTTACCACCATGAACGTAGACATGATATAACTCCAATGCTAACGTATTAACTGGTCCATACATGTGAAATGAGGGACTTAGGTACACATCCAATGATGAGTTTCTATCCGAAAAATCCAGTTAGTGTGAACCACAGTCAATCAAAGATAAATAACACATTAGATTGCTCTTAATTCTTATCATCATCTCTTGAAATCCATAACTGATAACAAGCATTGATACTTGTTGGTACTTGGTGGAAGTCATGAAACTCTATAGCATTAGTTTTACCACCATGAACGTAGCCATGATAGCAACTCCAATGCTAACATATTATGTGATCTACACACGTGAAAAGAGCGACTTAGGTCCAAACCAAATGATGAGTTTCTATCCCAAAATCCAGTAAGAGTGAACCACAACGAATCAAAGATTTAAAAATACAAGAGGCGTCACGGAATTTTCTTGATAATTTTAAAAGTTTTAACAAACAAAACGACCCAAATTGACATTTTCTAATGGAATTTTCACATATTTCCCTCAATTAATCAAATGATCAAAAACAAAATGGCTGCATCTAGTAATGATCAAAAAACAAAACTGCAGCAATGGTCAAATAATGAAAACGAAAACACAAATCCAAATGCTCCATTAGCGCCCTTATTAGGTACTAAATGGGCATGGTGTGAGTCCAATCCACATTTATTACATTTTTTTAATGGCATACTTTATTTCTTGTTTATTTCTATTTTATTTTGCGGAGAACACACAAATACACAACACCCCCCTAAACCTACTACTAAATCCCATTGCCCACTTTGTGGGACTAGAACCCACACCACTTTGGTGGGGATAAACACTAGATGCCACTATGACAAAAAGGCCATTGGCCATACTTTATTTCTTTTAACTACTGACTTTGACAACTAGCTTCTATGTCCATTATTCCTTCTTTTTCACACTAATTTCACTACAGCCATTCTAAGATATTTTATTGGTTAATCAACATATAGAATGTACACTTCGTTTAAATTTTCATAATGAATCACCATATCAGCTCTCTAATGGACCATCATAAATTTTTTAACTTCCATCATTTTCTTTTGCTAATGTACGTTTACGTTCTATTTAAGAAGTCATTCATGCATGTAATATATACTTGAGCAGAAAAGAGTAGGCTCAAAAATTTGACATCCCATTGTGAGAAAAACATCCACAAAAACACATATAACCAAACAAAGACATGTACACATTACTTTAAACACCCCTACATGAGTGTCATCAATACCATGGACACTTAGGGGTTGTGTGAATTCCCAGAAACCACACGATTATATAGCCAAAGGATAGCATCTAAATCAGCCTCTTAATGGTTTAGATGTCTGAATGATTCAACACTTAATGGTTCAGACTGTTTGTTGCACGAGCAAATGTCTAAATGATTCAGACATTTGTCTTTAAATGGTTAAGCATTATACTAATACTGAATGGTTAAGAGGTCTAATGTTGAATGGTTAAGACCTCTTAACTGAATTGGTCAAGCATTGCCTTTGAATAGTTAAACGATATACTAGCTTTTAATGATCCAAACCTCTTAATGGTTAAGCACTTAATGGTTCAAACCTCTTATTGGTTCAACACTTAATTATTTAGAAGTTGTCAAACATCCCCTTAATAGTTGATAGATGCATTCATTTACCAAGTTCAAAGTAAAAGTTCCATGGCAACATTTAGTAATAACACAACTTCTTCAATAGACCCAACAAAAATCACAAGTTTTATAATATCACATGTAAATGCACCTACTTCGTCAGTGTTTTAAAGCCACACATCAGAAAAATCCCATGACAATGAGGTTAATTGCAATATTCACCTAACTATAGCTTTTCAGCTAAGCCCTTTAACTCACTATTGAAGCTAGTCTACCTTCCACCAAGAAACACCGGGGTATTTCTCCATTTCTAATCTCCTAATCCCTATAGCTAAAATGGAAAGATTACTTAGCTAACCAATCATGAATCAAAGGAGTGAAACACAACAATAGCAATCTTTAACTCTTAAAATAAACAACTTTCAACACAACATAATAGGCGAAAACAACAACCAACATACCGGAGGACGAAATCGCCCTTGATCAAGATGCTCCCCACCGGCGATCGGAGCACCTATCAGCTGCGACAGGGCTGCCACCGCAGCCGCTGCAGCGGCCGGATTAAGCCCAGGAGGACCAGGGTACCCCACATTCGGTTGCGACCCACCCACATTCACCTGAACCTGACCTAACCCTAGGGCTCCGGACCCTGATTCCTCATTCCGGTGCTGATCGTTTGACGTCTCCGACTGCGTATAATGGTGCTGTTGGTATGAATTGGAATAATAGTTTTGATAATAAAAAGGATCGTATTGTTGTTGTGGTTGAGATGGATCTTGGTAATTGTTTGTGTTGTAATAGTAGGATTGATTGTAAGGGTGTGATAGATCGTGTGATTGATGAAGGTGAAAGGGGTCGTAGGCTTGTTGTTGAGATTGTTGTTGTTGCTTCTGTTGGTGTTCTTGAAACTGTTTTTGTAGCCGTTCGAGTTCTTGGCGTTGGGAATCAGGGAGTTTTGATAGATCCATCGATTACAATCGATTACTGATGCAGAGAAACTGAAATTAGGGTTTGGTGATGATATGGGGAATTTGAGATGATGAAGAACCTAAAAAGCTAAATTAAGAACATTGTAACCCACCCAAAATCCTAATTGAAGAAAATTTTAGAGAAATCCACATGTTTTACTTTTTATTTTTTTCTTTTTCTTTTAAACTTTTTACTTGTTTGATTAAAAGTTTACGGGTAATAAGAGTTCATTTCATCGTATTTGACCGTAGAATACACATTGTGTATTCGCATTAACGATTTATGCTTCTTTTCGTGTCTTCTTCTCCCTTTGGAAAGGAGCATCCCGAAGCCTCACGGGTCCTAATAAAAAAACATCTTATTTTATAAATCGACATCCACTTATACGTCGCGTATGGGTTCATACGCGGCGTATAGAGTCGAATACATTAAAAACGAGAAAAATTCAGAGGGGCTGTCAGAAAGCTATACGCCTCGTATATCCCTATATGACCCCCCCTATACGACACATATAGCCCTATACAACGCGTATAGCGAATTTAGACACTAACTACAAGGAAAAATTCAGGGGGCTGTCAGAGAGCTATACGCCCCATATAACCCTATACGACCCCCCTATACGACACATATAGCCCTATACGACACATACAACCTTATACGGCCCTCTCTATACGACGCGTATGGGGCTATACGACACGTATAGAAATTTTGAGGTGTTGATTTAAAATATTAGGGTGTCTATTTAAAAGAATTCTTTTGTAAAATCATATGTTTCATATCATAATAGTCATTCTATCAACATTTATGCCATGTTTGAATTGCTTATTTTGATTAAAAAAAAAATTTCACAAAAAATACTTATTAACTTATGACTTTTTAAAATTAGTTTTAAAAAAATGATTGAATTAACTTATAAACTAAAATATTATAAAATAACAAAAAATACATACTTTTAAAAATATAAGAAGTTAATAGGAGACAGTAGAGGGATACAATAAATAATTAAATTAAAATGAGTTTTTAAAAGTTAATAAGTAATAATTTTCTTACTTTTTAAAATCTTCTTTATACCTTATATGAAATGTCTATTTTCAAAGTCTTTTTGGTTTTGCCAAACCTTTTTTTTAATTTATTAACTTTTTAAAAGTTAATAAGCTTAAAATAAAAAGAAAATAAACAATCCCAAACATGTAATTAGACTTTTGAAAATCAATTTTTTCTTTTCTTGTCTCCTTTTCTCTCATTTGAATTTTAGTCTTCATCTCTTTCTTCCCTCTTGGGAGAATGTTCTAACAACCAATTTTTCATAAAACTTAGCTTCCGTTTTCAACGATTCAAACATATAAATGAAAACGTTATTAGTTCATGGAAGCCTAGTCGACTTTTATCGTGGATGTGTTTGTGCTTATCTATTATTAAAATAAACGATGTTAAAATAAACGATGTTAAAGATTTTTTTTGATGATTGTTGATGTTTGTGTTTCTTATTCAGTTTTATTTTCTTGAGTTTGTATTGTTTAGTTGAAGTTGAAGTTTAGGTCATTTGAGTTTGACCTTTGAAGCCCTAATAAGACTTTGAACTCTTTTTTGTTGGTAGCTATTATTTGGAATTGGTACATGTTTCTTAATAAATTAGTAACTTTGTACATTTTTGTGTTGGAGCTGGGCTACTAAAAAGAATACTTAATGTGTTGAATAAAATGCTACGTTTCATATGTGAGATGTCGATATCACATATTTTAATATTTAATGATTTCATTGAGTGTTTAAGCTAGTTTATTGTTAAAAAGATTAGAAAAAACTTATATCTTGATGTTTTATTATTGCAATCCTATGCAAAATTAAACCTTGTAATTGTAATTGTATTGAGTAATTGTGTGTTTAGGGTTACAATAGATGGTTTTTTATATAGATGACAATATTACATAATTAACCCTAAACTATTCACTAATAATAACCTAGTCTAATATTCTCCCGCAAGCTAAGCTTGGGAGAGATTTAGCTTGAAATCTAAAAAACATAAAAAATAAAAATAAGTAACGTAAATTATTGGTCTTGTTGTTTGTCGTTGCAATCGCCAAATGTGTGAAGTACCGGTTGTTCTTCTCCAGTTATCACATTGTATGCGATGTGAGTTTGAAACTATCATTGTCTTTATCCTGTGAATCTTCTCGCGTATCTTCACACCTAAAACTTTTGCATAAAGGTGTGTCACCGGTGTATGGCTAATCACGTTGTATAGCAGTAGCAATGAACATGAAGCATCACGTTGTATGTGATGATGTGTTAAGATTGAAAAGAAGGAGCATCGGTGATTGTTTGTGGTGGCGGTGGGCTAAGATTAGGGTTTATCGATGGCTAGGGTTAGGTTTGGTGATGGCTAGGGTTAGGGTTCGGATTAAGCGATGGCTAGGCTTAGGGTTTGGGCGGTAGTTAGGGTTATGGTTTGGGGCGGCTAGGGTTAGACTTTAGTGATGGCTAGGATTAAGGTTTGGCGGCGACTAAGATTAGGGTTTAGCACCGATGGCTGCAGTTGTGTGAAAAGAAAGAGATGATGGCGGTTTGTATTAACCTATTAAAGGTGAAGATGGTAGTGGTGATTATTGTAATAGAAGCATCGGTAATGGATGGTTGGACATGGCGGCGACGGCGAGCGGCCGCCCTGATTGGGGTTTCGGCGGTGATCGAGCCTTCTTGGCTCTGATACCAAATTAAACCTTGTAATTGTAATTGTATTGAGTAATTGTGTGTTTAGGGTTACAATAGAGGGTCCTTTATATAGAGGACAATATTATGTAATTAACCCTACACTATTCACTAATAATAACCTAGTCTAAATATGCAAAATGTGGCAACCTTGTTTACATTGATATGTTGCTTGTTTGTATTGATCTCGCGGCCATTTTTACAAACCTCTCGTATCATTTGTCTTTCAAAATAAGATTGAACTAAAAATAAAAATAAAGTTAAACACCTCCATCAATATGCTTGTAGATTGATTGATTGTTATAAAAGGGAATACATGTTTAGACATTTGTTGTTTCTTGTTCATATCCTATATTAGGGACATTTTCTCTCAATATTTTGTTTGCTGGAGTTAGTGACTAAAACTACATTAATTACTACAATTTCATGGTTTCTTCAGTGTTAAAAAACAAGTCATTGTGAACATTGGCTTTTAAAGTTATGTGTGTTGATTTGCATCAGGTTGACACTTTTTAGGAAACTATATGTGCTTCCCTAAACTTGACTTTGCTCATCGAACAACGTGGCAATTTTATGTCTTTTCTTCAAGAATAGATCATAAGTGTATAATTAGTTTAATTTTCCCTATTTTACATTCAAGTAACAATTTTATGGTTTCTATGCTAATGCAATTGATTTTACAATTATTATTGCTCTCAATAATCTGGATGAGCACGTTCTTCAAACTAATTCAGATGTGTAGTTTGTATCATCTACTTTACAAGGAGAATGGTAAAACATTGTGAAGTGGTTGAAGTTGTTATAATAAAGATGATACAACTATGAGTTCTTATGTGTTAATCATGCTTTATTGTAATCTTTTTTCATGTTATGTTTACATTACTTGCATCAAAATGCATTAGAGTAATTTATTTTTATCTTATTAGAATAATGCAACCTTTATACCACAAAAGTTAAATAAATAAGATTATGTAATAGCCAGTGATATTCAATTGGTATAAGCAACATAACATATGACAAGTATTTAACTCCGACTCCTAATATGATGGAAATAACAAAACATAATGCACCTAATTTTATTACTAGGAGTTTAATTTTAATCATTGATGTACTGTTAAATCTTTTTGAAGTTGATGATGAGTTAGGTTATCTCTATTATAATAATGATGATTATGATGATAGATGAAGCCCATAAGCTTAATTGTATCATTGTGCAACAATTTAAGGAATTATCATCAAGTTGATCATACTTAATCAATAATACCAATTGGTTATATAATTTGCGTTTGAGATCATATGAACTAACTATCAAACCTAATATATCAGATATCAACATAAGATATTACTAAGAATCAAATAAGACGAGAAAATATGTGTCTTTATTCCCCTTAAACTAATCTGGACAACCAATGTGTCAAATTCATAAGGAGTTAGTATATGGTAATGGATAAAAGTTGATTTTATACCTAAACTATTTAAATAACCTAAAATACATACGGTGAAACTTAGAGTTGATGATTGATTATAAAGTAAACCTAAATGACTTTGATTGTGCTGAAAAAAAACATTGATCATGAAAGTAAATGTAGCTTGTAAATAGTAATTAAAGGATGATAACTCCCAACTTTTAGGTTTATAAGCAAATCATATAACCTAGTTGCTATCAGTTGGTAAAATAATGTATACATGATCTAATAAATTATAAAGATGATTTCATGGTTAAGAAACAATTCGTATAATGATGTTGTCAAACTACAAAAATTCGAATCTAGTACATTCAATCAATTAGTTACTACAAATTAATGATTCTAGATTAATGACTGAAAAAACATAATAAACTCAACCTTTCATTCAAATAAGTTAAAACATATACATTTAATTAACCTAATGATAGCACTAGGTTTATATCAAAGAAAGAGTGAAATTAGAACTGAATATAAATACAGACAAAAAACCCTACACCTGAAAATGATCAAAAAGAAGAATATTACATTGCATCTTTAAAAAATAATCATTAAATCTTGATTTAGAGACATATTCTTCAATTGAATTATAGTTGGGGACTTTATCCATCATAGGGATTGGTTAAAACTACCAAAACTGATGTTAGAACTGCCTTCATGGGGTTATATAGAAGCAAAAAAAAACACCACAGACCCTAAAAATGCATATATTAATGTAAGCTATGCAAGCTTTTTTTAGTATAACACCAACTTTCGTGTTATGCTTGGTTGATCTTCATGTAGTAATTGCATATGCTTACATGTTTTAACCTTTGCCATGCATGAAATAGAGTATATTTGAGTCCACTTTGTGTTTTCAGGATAAAGGTGAAGAATACATAAGAACCATGCATTGTATGTATATAATAAGGAAAATTGAGAGACTGGAGTAAGGGCCGGCACAACTTAAGCTTTTAGTGTATTTTAGCATAACAAACATAAAGGTCTCCGGCGTAGGACCAAGACTTGACATAGCTTATGTCAGGAAGTCGTACCTTATGCCAGTGACACGCGTTTTAGGGTTTTGTGGCGGTTTTTAGATGTCTATTTAAACATGGAAGCTAGGGTTTTGAAAAAGGTTAGGTCGTAAAGGCAGGACACTGGAAAAGAAAATAGATTTGAAAATGACCGGTGATCTTTGGCTCTTCCAATCCTCAAATGCTACCTGAAATCATTAGCAATAAAGATAACACATATCATATAAGGTGAATTCACCCATAATCAACCTTTTTTTTATCTTCAATCTAGATTTTTACATTTCTTAATTCTTGTTCTAACATCGCACTCTTGTGTTATTTAGGTTAGATTTATATTTTTTTGTTTGTAATTGAAGAGTGTTTTACCTTGTGTAATTTAATTTAAAAATCCATCAACCATTGTTCTTTGGATCATTTGTAATTATGATTTTTGATTGAGTTATGAAGTTCAGTTAATTATGTTTCAAATTTGATGCTTTACATTTATTTATAGATATTTTTACTTTATAATCACTTTGTGAAGTTTTATAGACCACCTTTGCCAAATTACATTAGTTTTATAAAAAAACTATATTTTTATAGTTCTTGAAAGATATTTATAAAAATCTTTCATATTTGTTTTTATAACACTATTAAAATACTTTCTTACCATTTTTTTAACTTTCTCACTTAATCATCATACCTTGCCATTCATAGCACATACTAGCATAATGCTTGACTTTGATCCCAGCGTATGCTTTTCGTGTTTGTTGGTTTTGTATTTGTTCCCATAATGAATCTTGATATTGTTGACTTATTTGATCTTGGACTTAATTTGAGTTTTAATATTGACTTTGTTATTGAAACGTGTATATGGCATATGATTAATTACTATTAAGCAAATAATACTAGATGTCACATATTTTTATCCTTATCAAAACTAGGTTTGATTATTTTCAATTCACACCACTATTTTCCCAAATACCGCACACCAAAATTGTCCCCTTCTCTTCCTTTCACCTGTTGCACACAGAGAGAACGAGATCGATCACGACCTTCGTTTGTGATTATATTAAGCAAATGAATTGAACAAGTTCAATTCATGGGGATTCTTGATTTGGGCTAGCTAGCAACCTACAAAGTTTATTGTTTCGTCTGTTTTACCTTTAGTTGGATCATCAACTTCATCATCAAGTTAAGGCAACTTTTTAACCTTTTTATTATTTGATTTGTTTCATCTTATTGCAAATGGACCCAAGCGGGAGTTCTTGTGTCTTGACTAGAATGATTAGTGTATCCTCAAACTTCCACTATAACAAAATTCTTAATAAGACGGATGCATGAAACTCAACATTCACTTCTTCTAGATATTGATAGGGTTGGTTGTCGAGACAATAGTCAGTCCATCGAGGATTCCTATTGATAGTTCGAACCTTAACCATACAAAACTATTGTCAACCCCTAGGTTCTCCTTTTACTAATCAAGCAATGAGTTGTTACTAGTCAAGCTATGAGATGTTCCCCATCCTTCGCTTGTAGGGGCATAACTAGTAATTTACTTATACGTAATTATCTTGTATGTATAATGTTGTACATTATATAATAGCCTCCATGTAATCCTAATTGACAAATAAAAAAACATGGATATTTTTGTGGTTTTTACTACATAGGTTGTGATGACTTGAATACTAAACCAAATTTAAGATTTGAAATTAAATACTTTCATAAGCCTAGATGTATCGGTTGTTAAATTGAATTAGCGTATTATATCTTTTATGCCATTTTTCACACCCCAATCGACGACGGAATCATCGGGGCGGACGAATGTGTAACGATTGTTCATAGCTCATGGAATTAAATAAGTTGAAATAATATTAAATGTTTTTTTCATTGAATAATACTAGACAATTAAGTCATTACAATACAACAAATATTTAAACAACTACATAAGATATTTAATTAAGCTAAGTCAAAGTCCTATATGAGCAAGAAGAATTCCTCAAGTAGCAATCCTGAAACATGTTAAAAATAAAGGGTCAAAATATAATGTTAGTGATTTCCCATGAATTTGTACATACGTATGAAAATAGCGTTTAAGAGGCAATTCATGTCATAGGTTTTAAAAATATTACAAAAATATAGATAGCATAGTAATACAATCAAACCTTGACAAAAATATCCATTACAAGTTTATAACGTTTAGCTAAGTGTACTTGGTTCCATGATGAACAAGTCATACATCATCAGGAGTCGGCAATAACCTCAACTTTAGCACCAAATAGGCTTGTCAGGCCCATAGATCTATGACGTCGCTATGCTAATAATAGTTAATGATTGTTTTACAAGATGACTATCATATAAGGCTCATAAATATCTCAAATAACCATGATAAGTTAATAAACAAATTGCTTGTGCGTTACAAGTATCAAGATGTTTTACAAGTGTATATTTATAAGATTAACATGTTTCACCCTAAAATGTGTGAAATAAAGTAAAAAGAGCCATGAAAAACTCACATGGAAAACTCATATGGAAAACTCACATGGAAAACTCACATGGAAAACTCACATGGAAAACTCATATGGAAAACTCACATGAAAAACTCAAATGGAAAACTCACATGGAAAACTCACATGATATAGGATGCACTTTAGATAATAATAAGAAAATAAGATGGTTCCAACGATTCCTTCACGATTCAACCTAAGATTTGGTGTCTTAGGATTAGAATAAAGTTATGATTTAACGATTAAATACGAATTAGGGTTTCAATGGGAATTTTAGGTTTTAATAATTAAGTTTAAATAAATAATGTAATCGATAATATTTTGATACAATAAAGATGTATTTAATCGATTAAATAGTTAAGATTGAGAACGATAATGAATGATTAGTAAAATTAAACAATTTAATTTATAATAATTAATTTAATAAAGATTAATTATAAAGTGTGAAAAAAAATAATTAATTTAATAACTATTTATGATATAACATGGTTAAATGAATAAATTGAGTAATTAATTATTTAAATAATTATCTAAATAATAATTTATTTAAAGTATAGTAACATGTAGATTTAAAATATTTGGAAATAATCTAAGTTTGAGCTATAACAGATTTATAACATTTAAATCACATAAAAGAATTAATAATATTTTTATAACCTTTGTTATTCTTTAAAAAGTAATTAAATATAAAAATTTTAAGTTTTAAAATCTTTAAAAAATTTATTTAAAAATTTCTGAAATGTTTTAGTTAACAAAATAATTTTTATTTTGATTTAATAATATGATAATAATTTTCTAGAATTATAAAGTGTTTAAAAAACTAACTAAAACAAAAAGTGGCAGAGGCCTAGTTCGAACCTGAGACCTCATGCTTATCAATGTTGCAAGTTACCAGTTGGGTTAAAGCCCGAATTTGTTCAAAGTTAAACAAAATTTTAAAACCATTAATTAAATAAATCCTCAAATCACAAGAACCCTAAAAATCAATTTTGATCAAAGTGAACACCAAATGATACAGGTTAATTAAATTAACATTAGGGCTTTTGTTTCCCACTTGAAATTGAGTATGAAGATATGTAGAATTACCTTTATTGATTCGAAATGAAGGATGAACAAATAGTAAAAAGATAGTGATTGTTGCGAGTATGGTTACAGATGCAAACATTGTTGATAATCAAATTAATATTGTATGAAGCTTCTAAGTAAAAACCCTCAATCAATTTTGGTTTAAGATGCCCAGAAGACGGAGATTGACTAAGTTGCAGGTTCGCGATGAAGGTGATGATCAAATGTGTTGTTTGTGTGTTTTGTAAGTGAAATTAAGAGTTTAGAGGGGTTAAGAACACCAAATGGGAGGTTCAGCCTCTCTTAAATCGCTTCCGTTTGGTCAGTTGTTCAATCGACGAGTTATTGTTTTGAAACGGGTGTCGGTTTCGATCGAACTCATTAATACTACAGTTATAACTGAGTTGGATCATTAAATTGGTTCGAAACAGTCGAGGAAATGGTTCGATTGTGCTTTTTTGAGATTAAATCGATTGTTTTGTGATTTAGGGTACTCGTCGGAGATGTGGCCGAAGACAGGACCGGTGCGGGTGGGTGGTTTGGATTGGGTTTAGAAAATGTACACTTTTTGGTCCCTACGATTTTAATAGTCTATTATTTTATGTCCAAACTTTTAAAACAAAGTTTCATGAATTACATTTTGAACCCCAACTTAATACATCCTAAACTTAATTTAATAATAAATCCATTCATTTTATAAAATATTTATCAAACTTAATAGATGTTAATAAGACTTTTCCATTTAGTTACTTATTGTAAGATGATAAATAAAGCTTTATATATTTATGTAACATCCTGTATTTTTACGTTAATTAAAAGTTAATGTCGTTTATCTTTGTAAGGATCAAAGTTGTCAATTATGAAATTTATGGGATTGCTTATACTTAATTACTAGTTGCCTTTAATTCTTTTTGAAAGTTAATAGTTAAATTATGGGATTGAACATAAAAGTTAGTAATAAAAATATTATTAAAAACAATATTAATGATACTATTAATAATAATAATATTAACAAAATTAATAATAATAACAATAATAACAGTAATAATAACTAAGATATTAGTAATAACAAAAATAATAATATTAATAAAGGTAACAATAATAGTTAATGGTAATAATAATAATATTAATGGTAATACTAATAATTATAACAATTTATTAAGGGGTTGTTTGATTGCGCTGACTGAGTAAGATCTGACTGAGTAAGATCTGACTAAGTCAGAAGCTGACCTAGTAAGAAGTTCTGACCGAGTCTGCATCTGACTGAAACTTGGTTGTTTGATTTAGTATCTGTCTGACTCGGCTGAATGATAAAAATAACATTATTGCCTCGTTGTTCTAATGAGTTTGAATTTAACTGGTGTTGTCTATACAAAAACACACACACTTGTGTCACCACACACACACCCAAACATATACACATATATATACTATATGATAACCCTCTTTGCTACTTCTCCACAACAACTCACACCATTCGATTAATTCATTCTTGCAAAAGATCAATCCACATTATATCCATGAGAAACCATCATCAACAACAAGAAGAAGTTCAAGAACCCATGGATCACAACAAAAACCCTAATCTTGAAACCACCCACAACCACCACCATGTTCCACCATTATCTTCTTCACAAAATTTCAAGAAAACACATCAAGATTTCAAGAAAACACATCATCAACACATGGGTACACATATTTCACACAAAACCCATGAAGATGATCAAGGGGAGGGGGAGGTGGTCGCGCAGGGAAAGTCGTGCTGGGAGAGGGGGAGGTGGTCAATCGGTCGCGCAGGGGAATGGGGAGGTGGTCGATCGGTCGCGCAGGGGGAGGGGGAGGTGGTCGATCGGTCGCACAAGGGGAGGGGGAGGTGGTGATCGAGAGCGTAGGAGGTGGATTTGGGTGTTTGTGGTGTGCAAATGGGGGTTGCTTTTGGGTTAACAATTGATTTTTTCAGGTTTGGGTCAGAAGAAATGACCCGGTCAGCTGGTATCACGCGAGTATCAAACGGGCTGACCCGCTGACCGAGTCAGCCGGGTCAGTCGGGTCAGCCGGGTCAAACATAAACAAACAGCCCCTAAGTTGGTAACTTGAAAATGTTTGAAACTTAAGGTATATAAAATTTAGGGGGTTTATTTGCCAATTTAGAAACTTTTATATTAAAGTTTGGGCATGAAATGATAACAAATGAAACACAAGGGACCAAAATTGTAAATTAAATTAAAACACCCAAACCCACCCCCACCCCCGTATTTCCGGCTAACCACCAGCAGGGGCTCCGACCAAGTCCAGTGACCCCCTTAAAACACTTATAACCTCCAAATTCTCGGGCGAATCAATTCCTATCATCTCATGAAACTGTTTCAAACACTTGATGAGCTTTAATTCGGGCTAAAAGGGTCATTTGAGCTCGAGTAACCGTTGGCCATCAAGTCCAAATCGTTTGAGGATTAAAACTTAATAAAAACCAAATTAAGCAAACCATAATCAAACGTTTAACTAGTCTTAAGCTATTATCAATTCCAATTGCACCTGAAACAAACACACACATCAAATCCGAACACCATTATCGTCGCAAAACTACAACCTATTCGAAGGCCCTATTCCGAGCTCTCTTAACTTCAATTGACAGAGGGATTTCAATCATTAAGATATTTGGAAGCTTCTTGTGTCATGAATTTGAATATCATCAACCATTGCATCACGAACAAAACGAGGTTTCAGTCACGGCTATTCTTTAGGTGGTGACATCGAAATCAAACCAATACCAGGTAATTAAACATACCTATATACTCGAAATTAAATGGAGAATTAAAGCCCCATGTCAATTTTTGTAAACGTATTCGATTTGGTGTTTGATTTGGATCAAGAGCAAACTAGGATTCATAGGATTTAGGGGAAATCTTATTGGTTGTGTTTTATCGATTAAAAACGGTTACCAATCACGGTTGAGGCCTTTAGTTTGCTGGTAAGTGTGTGGGTAGTGTGGGTTGAGGTCCCGGGTTCGAACCCGGGGACCCTCAATCCATTTTTATTTAATGTTTTCAAGTGTTTTAGAATATATTAATTTTTTAAAAATTATAAAAATCAGTTTCATAAACTTTTATTTTTAAAGTTATCTAATTATTTTCTATAAATTATTTCTTTAAACACCTTAACAATTTTCATATAAAATACTAATAACAAATATTATAATTAGTTTATTTTTATAAAAAAATAAACTTTAAATAGTTGAAATCACTAAGTTATTACTAGCATTATATTATCTTTAATTATAGATTAATTATGATTGTATTTACATTTTATAAATCAATTAAAGATTTAATTTCTTTTAATTTAACAAACCATTAAAAAAGGAATAGTTAAGTTTCCTTCATTGTAATAAAATATATAGTTATGTTTTCAATAAATGGTCTTGTTTATAAAAAACCCAAATTTTTATTGAAACTTTAGTCCGCGTTTAATCGTTGATCCTATTATTAACCTTAAATTGTGTAATATATACGTTTAGGTACCTTGTAAAAAAGTTGTTGGAACATCATTTAATTCTTATTATCATCTTATACACATATACGTCATGTGAGTTTCCTTGCCTTTTTTTAAATTATTTCACACCGTTTTGGGGTGAAACATGTTAATCTTATCAACATACACTTGTAAACGTTTAAATCTTATAAAGCACTTGCAATTCATACTTTTATTTGTCATGGTTATTTGTGTTATTGTAAGTCTTATATGAGATGCATATTTTGTTTACAATCATTAACTATTGCTAGCCTGACGACGTCTTAGATCTATGAGCCTGACAAGCCTATCTGGTGCTAAAGTCGATGTATTGCCGGCTTCTGATGACATATGACTTGTTCATCATGGGAATCAAGTACACTTAGCCAATCATATAAACTTGTAATTAATTTGAGGTTTGATTATAGCTATATGTGTTCTATAAATTTTCTTAACTCATAACCTATGACATGAATTGCTACTTGAAACCTTTGATATATTATGTATACGAAACCCTTGGAAACTCCCCAACTTTATAGTTGACCTTTTATTTTTAACATGTTTTAGGAAATGCCCAAGTTTGAAGTCATCTTTTGAAGTTTGCTTAAATCTTGGATTTGGACCTAGAATAATGAATAAAGAGCTTTGGATTATTTTGATAATAATATTTACATTTAAAGATAGCGTTATGTGGCTGTGAACAATCTTAACCCTCACATCCTGATGATTCCGCCGTCAAGGTTGGGGTGTGACAGATTGGTATCAGAGCCCATAACTATAGGGATCTAGGTTATTAGAAATGGTGACCTAGACTATAGTTTATGCATGGACCTTATAGAATAATACTTATATTCTTGTAAAAATATGTTGTTTGCATTATACATAATGTTATGCCTGCTTATGTGCAACTTGATGCCTTAGCATAGGATTGCCTTATGAATGCTTAAACTTTGTTGCTTGTCTCCCCTAAACTTATCTTTGACTCTTTGATTCTCTCCGACAAATGAAACTTCCTAAACTTATTCTTGATGACATGTGGAATCTACACTTATTATCGTGGGTTTAATTCCTTAGACTCTATGTCTAATCTATGAAAATCTCATCAAGGTTTTGATTTCATGAACCTAAGACATTTGTGTGACACATA
>BJCM01227809.1:0-18588 GCA_018326385.1 Flaveria bidentis
ATATGTATATATATATATGTATATATATATATGTATATATATATATGTATATATATATATGTATATATATATATAATAAAAAATAATTGCAACGAAACTATATTTTCGCTATTTGTTTCATTAGACGAAATTGCAAATTAGCTTAGCATTCTCATTCTAAGCGAAGTCATTCTGATCAGAATTTCGTCTGACGAATATGCAACTTCGCCTGGCGAAACTACTGCTTCGTCTAACATGCGAAACTATTTGCTATATAATTCTTTTTGCGAAATTACATCCTCACAATTAAACACTCGTATCTCTGCTACCCTTAGGGCTTTACCGTGACCATCTCTTGCGATTTCCTGTTTTTGAGTTGTTGTTTACGATTGTTGACTGATTTTTCTGTTCGCAAGTGAGTTTCGAACTCAGGATGATCTTCAAATCTTGATTATAATAACACATTCTAAGTTTATATGATTGTGTCTCTTTGGTGTCTTCGCTGTTCATCCAGCAAAACTACCGATTAACCAGCGAAACTGAACGAAAGTTTTTTATATTTCAACGAAACTGTGAGGTTATTCCATCCAAGCGAACTTAACAGTTTCGCTGACCAAGTTTCAGTTTCACCCGCCATGAACGAAAGTTCGTACAGTTTCGCTCGGTCGAAACTACCTTTTATTTTTAGAGAATCTGATATGTTTTAGCTAGCGAAACTACACTTTCGCCAGCCGAAACTATATCTCTTTCTGCGAAACTGTACTTTCGGCTAGCGAATTTATTTTTTTAATTTTAGTTTATTTTTTATTATTTCTTTATTCTTTTCTTAATTCTTTGAATTCTTTTTCAACTTATTTGGTCTCTTTCTCAGGATTCTAATGGCTAACTTAAAGTTCCAATGAAAGGAATAACATCACTGCTATTCTGGATAATACACATCCTAAAGCTGCAGGGTTTAGAGATTGTATTAGATGGCTGCAAAGATCACCCATAGCTTATGCTATATCTCATTCTCCGACCATTTATGATCTTCATATCAGAGATTTCTGGAAATCTGCTGAGTATGATACACGAGGAAATACACAGAGAATTATTGCTAAAGTGTTAGATCAAGAAGTGACCATTACTGCTGAGATTGTTTCGACGATTTTGAGACTAGAAGAGGTTTCTGGAGACGAGGTTACTATGTTGGATTCGGAGGTGTTCGAGGCATTTAGAAGCATGGGATATGAGGGGCCAGCTTTTGGTTCCCGAGAGGAAATCAAGAAGTCCTTTCTGTCCAAGGAATGGAGATTTATTGCACACGTATTCATCATGTGTCTTGATCACCATAAAGGTGGATCAGAGGGTCTAAACATCGATTGGGCAAAAGCGATGGTGTTGTGTTGCAGAGGAAAGAAGGCCAACATTGTCGATATTTGCCTGCATGGTTGAGAATGTTATGGCCTTGAAGAAGGATAAATGGCTGTTGTATCCTCGTTTTCTTCAAATGATCTTTGATGATCTCATACCAAATGTACCAAAACATGGAGAGGTGAAGAGGCCGGTACAAATGAACCCCCGCATATTTGCTAACTGCTATGCTATTCGCCAAGATTTTAGTGGAAAGATCACCCATCTCTGGGAAAATATGTACCCTCCAGAGAGATGGAATTATATTAGACGGGTGGATAATCTGAGAATAAAAGAACTAAAGAAACCAGAGCACAGCGACCTGAAGCAACCAAGAAAAGAAAGAGATATGCTAAGGAGAAAGATTATGATTTTGAAGAAGACATAAATGAAAAAGCTGAAGAGCTAAGGAAAGAGAAGGAAAGGAGATCGAAGAAGAAAGCCGATACAATAGAGTCTAAGAGGTTAACTAAACAGAGACATCAAGGACTCACTGAAAGAAGGGAAAAAAGAGGAAACCTTGATGAAGACATGATTCGCAATCTTAATAGTTCTTTAGCAAATGAACTGAGCATGATCAAGACTAAACTCACCAACCAAGAGATTTGAGAAAAGCAAAAAGATGAGGTGATAGAGGGCATGAAGAAGATGCTTGTTGATCAAAACTGCCTACTGAAGAAGTTATTTGAGGAGGTTGCCCATCTAAAAGCTGTAGCCGACCTGCCTGATCAACTAACTCAATCTGAGTTAGATGATCTGACTGACACTTCAAAGTGTCCATTTCTAAATATGGGTACTTCATCCAAGGCAGGAGAGGGCACATCTGGTGCAGCAACTACTGATGCTGATGATGGAGATTGTGAAGCTAGAACTGAGGATGTTGGAAGGAAGAATGAAGAGGAAATTTTTGAGGCTAAATTTGTGGACATTGGTCTTGATGTAGAGAAGGATCTAGTTGGAGAAGAAATAATGAGGGAGAAGTGAGTCAAAAGAGATATTGAAAAAGGAAAGGGGTTGGTTGATGAAGAAGAGGATGATGGACATCACATAGACTATGATTCAGACCCTAAGTTCTACGAAGTTGATGAGAGACCATTGATCTATGTAGCAAAGAAGGGAGAAGATGTTGTAGATGTATTTGAGATGGATAGAGCTGATTGGTTTGAAAAAGAGAAGGAGCCAAAAGAAATCGCTCCCCTTTTCCAACATATGAAAGGGTTAAGTAAGCAGGAGGCTGACAAAAAGATTATAATCTGTCCTACAACCCCGGGCTAAAAATGTTCATGATAAAGAGGAGGGGGGTAGTATTAGCTACATACATAAGAGGAAGGGTTTTAAGACCTTGCCTAAATGGGATCTTAGGAGGTTGGCAGCTCTACCACTTCTGAATGCACATCTGAGCGAAAGAGCCACGCTTCTGGAGAAAGAGATACAGAACGGGCTTAATGACAACTTTGAGTCATTTGGTTACATGAAGGCAGAAATGAGAAGGTCAAAGAAAGACAAATACTGGGAAACGGGAAAGGGGGGAATTGTTCGGAGGGTTAAACCGCCAAAGACGGTGAACATGGTGAGATTGTCTGATCCCCTTCCCCAACAGTTACAGGATTTCGAGAAATGGTTCTATGATAATAACACTGGGGAAGCTGTGATTAGGGTGAAGAGTGGAAAAGAATTTAAAGTGTTTGATCCTATGGAGCTGTTCAGTTTCTGCGACGAAGATTTGCTAGTGTTTTGTGAGAATCACATAAAGGCTAGGGCTGGGGAAGAGACTCGGAAAGAAGCAAGTATCTTTATGAATGTAGAAAACAAGATAAGAGGGGTGAGGGTAGAGGGGAAGAAATTAGCCAAGAGAGTAAGGGCCCAAGATGACCTAAACATGGATATTCAAGATTTGGCCAAGCAGTTTGAGAGGGCAAGTGCTCATCCCGAAGGAGCTAGTGATGTAGGAGGAAACTATGAAGAATCATGTGCTGAAGCTTCAGAGGGAGTTGTTGCAGGAGATGATAAAGATTAATCTATGGCAACAAAGGTCACTGGAGCTGAAAAGATTAATCAAGCCGAGTGAAGATGGTGAGTTCCAACCTAGGGGGAGTATTGAAGATCATGTATAGGTTGGACTCACCTTAGTTTAGATTATTTACTTTTGATTGTAATAGATCTTTTGTTAGTTTCTTTTATATGTATTTTGTTTATGTATTTTGGTAGTACAATGAAACTGTGAGCGAAACTGTCAGCTGCTTAGTTTGCCTGGCGAAACATTTGTTTCACCTGGCGAAACTATAGTTTCGGCAGTACAGTTTCTGCGAAACTATAGACTACTATATATTGTTTTGATTCTTCTCAATGTATGTAAGATTGCAAAAACCCTAATCGATTATCATTGTTGCAAGTTACCATTTCAAAGCAGTTAATACACAGAATTATCCTTGTGCTTTATGTTATTGATTGTTGATGATCATTGTCTTATTATATTTGAATTCTTATTGTGTTCAATCCTCTTTGTTACTATTGTTTAGCATATTTTGTTGGATAATGAACGGTTCTTAATATCATTTGTACTATTATACGATCACATGGACCAACATGATAGCCTTGGAAAAACGCTATGACGGAAATGCTTCGTTTAAAGCCCTAAAGGCAAAAGCTTTGAAGAAGGAGTTTGACAACTTCTCTTCAATGGATAAAGAAAGTCTAGATGATGTAATCAACATGTTCTATCATCTCATGAGTGAGCTGCATATTCATGGAGTTACAACATCGATGGAAGACAAGGTATCCAGCTTGGTAGATGGCTTATCAGAAAAGTGGGATTCGTTTGTATCTAATTTGAGACAAAACAGTATATTAGGAAAATTAGACATAAACGACTTCATCCTGAAAATGAGAGAGGAGGAACTCAGGATGAAATATAGGTCGCAGAAAGGAACATATGACCAAAATCCCTCACTTTACAACGCCTCTTCCACAACAACCAGTTCAGGAGCACCCCTTCAGAGTGCATTTGTTTGAAGTTCAACTGCTCCTTCACCTACCATAGCTTCAGGGTCTGACACGTCTGGGTCATCAAGTACCCATTATATTTCACCTGAAGCAAATGCTACCAAGTTAAAGACCAAGAACCTTGGGAATATCATTGTGGAGGTGGCTAAAGAACATATGGATCTTTTGGCAGCTGTTGTTCACTCGTATGATGGTTTGGTTGCCGGAAAGAATGGTAACTGCCATCTAGCAGATGAAAATTACAAACAGGTAGATGAGAATGAGCTTGAAAGAATGGACATAATGTGGGCATTGGCAATTGCTGTGCAGAGAGCTGAAAAGTTTGTTAAGAAGACGGGACAGAACTTGATAGACACTAAAGACACTACTTTTGGTTTCGATAAGTCCAAAGTTACCTGCTTTAACTGCGGAGAGAAGGGTCACTTTAAATGTTAGTGTGTAAAGCCCAAGAAGACATGTAACGGCAACCCGTTCTCGACTTTTAACAGTCAGGAAAAACCAATAGGTGGAGCTACCTCGTCTAGTACAGAGACAATGGCCTTGACTACTCAAAGTGACGTTGGACCTTCAAATTTGTCCCTCCAGGACAATCTAACATTGCAAATGTCGAGGTGTTGGATGATGATACTGAAAGTGAAGATGACATCACAGTCGAACTAGCAATGTCAGAAACTGAAAATACTGCGAAAGTGGTCAAACCCCTGATTGAAGAAGATTCCAAAACGACATGTTCAGGATCTCCAGCAGCGGAAGAGTCAACCTCTGCACTGATGGCGGATGCAATTGAGTCTTCATAGGTAATTACTAAAGACCAACTATTTGACAATCATGCCTGCTATGACTGTAATAAATTTAGGGAAAGCATAGATTTGAAATTTGCTAGGGTATTTTATCACAACAATAGCTTAGTAAAGGACTTGCAACTATGCATGGAAGCAAATCGCATTTTAAAAATAAATGAGCACAGTTACAAAGAGAAAATAGAACTACTAAATAAACAACTAAGGGAAACCAGAGTTGTGGCTTTTAACCAAGCAAATGACATTAAGTTCTATTTAAACTCCCTTGAAAAAACTAAAAAGGAAAAAAGAGTTTCGGAAGTCGAAGTAAATTCACTAAAACAAAAACTGCACAGTTCGACTAGTTCTTCTCACATAGTTAAAAACTTAGTGAAAGAACGTAATAACGGGGAGGGTTTAGGTTACAAAGTGGTTCCACCACCACATGAGATCCTGTTAAATACTAAATGTCGACCAGTTAATAACAATCCAATTAAGGATCATGTGGTGACCACTCCTCTAGTTCGTGATCCAGATTCCACGAATCAAACGTTGGAATCTATCACTAAACTGAAGGAGGACACTTTGAAATCTAAGGGTAAAATTCCGATTGTGAATTTGGACGAACATTTCAAAAAGGTCAATGTAGAGTCAATTTCCACCACGTCTAATTCTGAACATAAACTGACGAAACAAAGTACCCAACCTCGTGCTCCACGTAATAGTCAAAACAAACAAAAGGTAAAAGATGTTACAACCGTTCAAAAGGTAACTTTTGTTAGAGAAGTCAAAACATCTAAACAAGAAACGTTAAAACCCAACAAGCCCAAAGTTACAGCGGTTTCACACACTTCCCCACAGAGGCGTCTTTCCCAACCTGTAGAAGGTCGATCGTGCTACAATTGTGGAAAGAGAGGACACATTGCTTCTAATTTTCCTCAGTATCAGACACCACAAAAGAAAATTGAACTTCATGATACTAAACAAATTTATTCAAAAAGGAGTTCAATTACTCCACCAAAAAGAAATAATGAAACTAAAATTCAAACCATAAACCAGTTGTCTGTTTATCACAAACAGGCCTTGCACAAAACTGGTTTGTGGAAAGAAAAGTCAAATCCAATGTCTGATACTGAAAGCAGTAAGAAGAATGATATGCCCTCGCCCTCAAATGGACAGTGGGTTGAATATATGATGTGTGATTCCTCTGGGTTACCCAAGCCAGTTAAGGATTGGGTCCCAAACCTTCACTAATCATTTCCTTTGAATGTGCAGGGTGTTCGTTATAGTGCTATCACAAACACTTGGATTGTGGATAGTGGAGCATCTAGGCACATGACCGGGAACCTTTCACTCCTCTCAAACGTCAAACAGATTAAAGGAGGACATGTTTCTTTTGCTGGAAATAAAAGAGGTTACATCACTGCACAAGGAGAAGTGGGAAATCAGAAAGTTAAGTTTGACAAGGTTAACTATGTTCAACAACTACAAAATAACTTACTTTCTATATCCCAGATTTGTGACAAAGGGTTCAAGGTTGTTTTTGACAACAGTATGTGTTACATGTTGAAGAAGGAATACATCATTCCGGAGGACCAAATTTTAATGTCAGCTTCAAGCTATAATGACTTATATGTCTTGGATCTATCAAAGGTCTCCACAACCGATCATCAAGTCCAATGCTTCTTGTCAAAAGCAACTGAGGAGGAATCCATCTCCTAGCATAGGAGAATAGGACACATAAATCCAAGGAAGATGAACCATCTCATTCAAAATGATTTGGTCAATGGAGTTAATGTCAAAAACTTTCAACTTCCGGATTTCTGTGTGGCGTGTAAGAAAGGAAAACAGACCAAGAAGTCTCACAAGGCAAAGAACTTCAACTCTATTGAAATGCCTCTCGAACTTCTAGATATGGATTTGTTTGGTCCTGTGAGCACCAAGAGCATTGCTGGAGATCTGTATTGTTATGTAGTCACCAATGACTATTCCAGATTCTCTTGGGTAATGTTTCTGAAATCCAAATGAGAAACATTTGACTCGTTCAAACAGCTTGTGACCACACTGGAATCTCTTTACAAGTTAAAGGTACGTCAGATTCGCTCAGACAATGGTACAGAGTTCAAGAATCAGTGGATGGAGGCATTCTGCAAAGAAAAGGGAATTTTACATCAGTTCACATCTGCCTACGCTCCACAAATGAACGGAGTTGCTGAACGGAAGAAAAGAAGCTTGATAGAGACAGCCAGGACGATGTTAGCAGACTCAAAACAGCCTATCCAATTCAGGAACGAGGCAGTAGCAAATGCATGTTACACTCTGAATCGAGTCTTGGTGGTTAAACAACATGGTAAAACATGTTACGAGTTGCTCCAACGACGTAAACCTAATCTGGAGTATCTTGAACCGTTTTGGCGCACCATGTACACTGCTGAAGAAACATCAGTCAGGAAAGTTCAGTGAAAAGGCTAAAGAAGGTATTTTTCTAGGATACATCATAACAAATAAGAGGGTTTACAACAACTCATCGGGTCAAGTAGAAGTGTGGTGCAACGTCGATGTTCAGAGATTCACAACCCCCCTTCAGGAAAAGGACCCACCTTCTTTTTTGATTATTATGGATTCTTTAAGTCCATCAACATTACTCTCCTTCCTTCTGATGATGAGCTTTCGACAAAGATTATGTATGATGTCTAAACCACACCACCCCTAGACTTGACAACATCCGGTTTAGAAGGTCAGTCTTCGAGTAACTCAGGTGGAGCACTGGAGGTAAGTGACTCCTCTTCTGACGATTAAGAAGTGGAAAATGTCCAGGTGGATCATGAGGAACAGGTTCCTACTACTACAAGTACACACACATAAGATGTGGATGCCTCTGACACTTCGGTACTGAACATGCGGTTCATAATATGGATAATGAGGTAGTTGTACCCACCACTCCTGGTTCTCGATTAAATGTTTATCATCCTCTAGAAAATGTCAAAGGGGATGTACAATCGGGAGTACGGACAAGAAATCAGCTTTACTCAGTTGATTATGCCTCAGTCATGGAAAAAAGCTACCTTTACGATGATGCTTATCGATGTTTTGTGTCTCAATTTGAGCCAAAATATGTAACTAACACCTTAAATGATGAGGCTTGGGTGAGTGTCATGCAAGAAGAACTTCTTCAATTCAAGAAGTTAGGAGTGTGGACTCTGGTGGATAGACCTAAAGGTGCTAAGGTCATTGACACTAAATGGGTTTTGAAATGCAAAAAGGATGACCAAGGGGTCATTATCAGGAACAAGGCTCGACTAGTAGTTAATGGATTTTGACAAGTCGAGGGGATTGATTACAATGAAGTCTTTCACCAGTGCCAAGAATGGAAGCAATCCGTATCTTCCTAGCCTATGCCTCTTACATGAAGATCAAAGTCTATCAACAGGATGTAAAGAGTGCATTTCTTCATGGTGAAATCCGAGAGACATTGTATCAACCCGATGGATTTGAGGATCCGTATCATCTTGTGAAACACGGGTTTCGAAGAGGAGTGATTGATTGTACATTGTTTATCGAAGAAAAGGATGGTGACCTACTGCTTGTACAGATCTATGCTGATGATATAATCTTCGGGTCCAAAAACAAATAATTGTGTAAAGAATTTGAAGCACTAATGAAGGCAGAATTTGAGATGAGTGTCATGGGAGAAATGAAGTTCTTTCTCGGGTTACAGGTGGATGAGACACCTAAGGGAATTTTTCTTCATCAAACAAAGTATGTAGGCGATATTCTCAGTCGGTTCGATATGGAGAATGCTTCGGCAGCTGGTACTCCACTTGCTACAAACCACGATGTGGCACCTGACGAAAGTGGCGATCTGGTTAATGCCATTATGTACCGAGGAATGATTGGATCTCTCATGTACCTCACTACTTCACGACCGGATATCATGTACGCGACTTGTCTATGCTCCAGATATTAGGCGAAACCGAAGGTCAACCATCTCATCGGTGTTAAAAGGATATTTCGTTATCTGAAGGGTACTCCAACACTCGGGTTGTGGTATCCTCATGATGATGATTTCGAGCTTACAGCGTATAGTGACTCGGATTACGGCGGTTGGAAAATGAACTACAAGTCAACATCAGCAGGATGCCAATTTTTTGGGAGAAGATTAGTCACCTGGCAGTGTAAGAAGCAGACCTCGGTTGCTCTATCAACCTGTGAAGCTGAATATGTTGTTGCTACAAGTTGCTATTCACAGATCATTTGGATACAATAGCAAATACGGGATTACGGTTTGTAGTTTTCTAACACTCCTATTTATGTTGATAATTCTACTGCTATAGCCGTAACTAAAAATCTAGTCCAACATCCTAAAACCAAACACAACGGAATGAAATATCACTTTATACGTGATTGTTTTGAAAAGCATATGATCGATGTTGTTAAAATAAATACGGATTTTCAACGCGCTGATCTCTACACAAAAGCCTTTGACAAACCACATTTTTTTATATCTGTTAGAGGTCAACGGCATTAAAAAAAGAAGTGAAGTGATTTTCGATGATATCAGTACTTAGTCCGACAAGTAAACTTCATTTTTAATTTTATCTTTTATTTTCTTTTATTTTCTTATATTAATTCGCCTATTAAAATTCTAAACACAAAAACCATGTTCGGTTTTAGAATTTTAGGGGAAGAATAGGTTATGTTAGTACTAAATTTAGTTGAGTATAACGAGGGAGGAGGACAGTCTAGCTAAGAGAAATGAGATTGTATCTGTGATACTGATTCAATAACTATGGAATATGATAGTACCCAATAACAAATAGTTTGGGGCTTTAAAAGAATGAAATTGTTTAGAATGCAAAATTCGATGTATAAATCTGAGATTTCTAAGCAACATAAAAGGAAAAATGATAGTTAAGGTAGCTGCTACTAAGGAAACATGGAGAAAGTAGACCTAAGGGTTGCTAGACGATTTGATGATATGTTGGTAGATTCAACACAATAGATTAATAGACCTCGTTGGTGATTTCAAGTTCAAACTAGGTTGTTCAACAAGTTGTGGGGTATCATCTTATCACTGGTTAACACAATCAACTAAGTTCCAATAAGGGGTGACGTGCAAAATAAATGCCACAAATGTGTGCGGATGACCATAAAAATGAGCAAAGCAGATGAAAATTGCAAAATGCAATCAAGTTAATTACCCATGTTGTTGGTGCGATCTGTGCAAAAAGAAAATAATTGCTCAAACAAGAAGATAGGTTTTGTGCCTCTCTGCTGTGCGGTGGCACTAAACTGAGGATAAGCATAACCTAAATATTCTAGAATTCATTGTTGTTTGCGCTTCTCTACTGTGCAGTGGCACTGACCTGAGGCTTAGCATCTCTTTGAAAGCTCTAGAATAGTTTCTACTTGAATACTACCCATAGACCGCTCAAAAATCTCCTGAGGAACGTTGATTACCATATAAGCGTGTGATCCACAAATGCTTGTTGAAATAATTAAACCCTATATCATCACTAATGTGTGTCAAAAATCTGTGTATGGATTTAAGAGGACAAGTATAGTGACAATCATCATGGCTGCAACTCTTGAAAGTCAAAACCACTATGCGCATCTTGTAGCACTAGTATGATTTCCTAAACTTGCAAATGACTCTCGATAAAAACAAGAATCTACCATCAATGGTTTTGCGAAAATGTTCCAACTAATTTGATAAACATGTATGATTCCATAATGAATCGTTCCAGTTATGATCAAAGTAACTTGACGCTATACTGTCTAGGAAGAAAATCTAGTAGATGCTTACCTTAGGATTTCAACCTCACACAAAATTACAAAAATATATTTTAGCTTTGTTTTATTTATAGTTGTTTAATTTAATTAACTTTCAGTTAATTTATTAGTTAAATGTCGGACTACGCATCGGAAGTCAATCTTGGAATTACTCACTTAAAAGGACACATCTGAGGTGACAAATTGTTAAAAGGATCACGTCTGGGGTGATCAACAGTTTTTCTATGTTAAAATGGTCATGTCTGAGATGATCACTGGTCAAAATGTCCTATCAATAAGGACAAATGGATAAGTGTATGAATGGTCATAAGGTCAAACTCATAAGTATAAGCCATTCGCACGACTGGACCATGAGTATGAACCAGTCGTACGATTGAACAATACTTATGAACCAGTCACACAACTGGACCATGAGTATGGACCAATCGTATGCTTGGACCATACTTATGAACCAGTCACCCGACTGGATCATGAGTTTGGACCAGTCGTATGATTGGACCATACTTATGAACCAGTCACCCGAATGGTGCATGAGTATGAACCATTCACATGACTGGCTTAAAAGAATGAGCCAATCGCCTGAATGGGGGTGACCGAATGAGTTAGTCGCCCGATTGAAACCCAGTCGCCCGACTGAATGTGACAGACTGAGCCAATCGCATGACTAAGCTCCAATTGCATGATTGAAAAGGGCGAATAGATCCAGTAGCCCGATTGAAACCAAATTCAGTATAAATAGGGCTAAAATCGGTCGCATATGGTCATCACCCCTCAATCGCCCTAAAATCGCCCAAAAGTAGAGACACTCTGCCCAAATTTGATTAGATCGATTTCTCCTCACTATTTAGTTACTGACAAGTTCGTACTTCATCTGCAGGTAATTTGTGACCCAAATCGCACTAAATGCACGGAGAAAAACAAATGCTATCGGGCCTAAATCTATTAAAATCAATGAAAGAGTGTTAAATATCAAACAGACCAAATAAAAGTAAAAATTGGGTAAAATGAAAGGCATATAGCAACAATTGAGAGTCTTGCGAGCCTAAAGAACCTAAACACAATGTTGAACAGCAAGAATTGACTTAGATTCAGTATAAATGTGTCGAACAGAGAAGTATGCGACTGGTCACTCTGAATGAACTTCAATCGCACGATTGAACTGGGCGAATGACTCAGTCGGCTGAATGAACGAGGGGTATGAGCTTAGTCGCCCGACTGAACTCATGCGTAGGCTCAATCGCCCGACTGAACTCAGTCGCATACTAAGTTGCCTGATTGAAGTCACTCGCATACTAAATCAACCGACAGAACTCAGTCGTATGGTTCAATCGCACGATTGAACTAGATTGATCTCAAAAAGATTAAGTTGCAATGGTTTCTGTTATGTGTAGATCTAATGTGTATGTGTCTTGTGTTACAGAATCATGGCAAATAAGTGGATCATCAACACCAAGCACAACATTTGCGCTCACTTGGATGCCACCACTCGGAATGTTGTCGAGTTCGCTGGTATTATCGCATTTCTAAGGAGATCGAGGATCTATAGGGCGATATCTGCACCGTGCACACCCTATCGGTCTATACAGCATGCCTTCTGGGAAGTGCATCCGTTGACCTATCGACTGAGCCCTACTGTATACGTATCACCATTTTTGGCCAGGAGATTGAGGTCACAACAACCAACCAGGCTACATCCTTTTACTGTAAGGGGATGCTTTCTACAGATAAGGTACTCTGGGACATCAACGTAGGTGTGCTAAATAAAAGCAACCTGTGTCCCCAACTCAAGTACCTAGCTCATGTCATTCAGAAGTGCATTGCTTCACTAAGGGGTGGATTTGATGATCTAACTGACCAAATCCAGAATGCCTATGTGGCAATGGTGCTGAATCACCCCTTCAACTTCTCCAACATGATTTTACTTGATCGAGAACTTAGACGCCAAAGGAAAGGAAGGCTTCTGCATGTACCCGAGATTCCTACAGATGATCCTTGACGAGAAGCTTCCTTCGCTGCCTAAGAAGAGTCACAATGTTGTCTCTCTCAAGATCATGGATGACACCACTCTTGGAAGAATGAAGGTTTACATGGGCAAGCAGGTAAAGCCCCCTATAAAGTGGTTGTTTGGGCACTTGGCCAGAGAAGACTACATGGCGCCAGCTCGGCGAAAGTGGCGCTACAATGATAGTGACTCGGACATTAAGCAGATTGTTCTACCCTCTGATGACTCTGATGGTGATGATCATGATGCTGATTAGGGAGGGGATGTTCAGGGTGGATCCGAACCAGCTCCTATTCACCCTGATTTCCAATGCAGGAGGAGGAGGAGTCTGATGAAGAGCCTCTGGTGCGAACGGTGGGAAGCCGGTTCGTAGCCACAGAAAGAGGTATTAGGGTGATTGGTGGACGCCACGAGGAGTCCGGGGATGCTGCTGCTACTGATACACATCCATCATATACCTCGGACCCGCCCAACAGCCAAGGGGGAGCCACACAGCCAAGGGGGAGCCACAATGTCCAAGGGCTCGAGGAGGAATAGAATGGCTCACCCCTATGGCAAGAAGGGGAAGAGGCTAAGGCTTACATTGACCTCTACTACTACCATAGACATCACCTTAGCCACTACTACTACCACCACCACTACCACACCACCAATCACTACCACACTCCCATCCACCACCACTACATCCAACCAACCACCACCCACTCATATACCACCATCCCAATTCACCACAGCCACCACTACATCCTACCAACCACCACCCACTCATATACCACCATCCCAAATCACCATAGCCACCACTACAGCCTACCCCTTCACCACCCACTCATACACCACCACCTATCTCACACCACATTCACCACTGGATCTACTCTACCCTCCTTTGGGGTAGAGGAACAGCTGTCAGCACTGAACCGTAAGTTGCTGAAGCTGATAACGAGAAGACTGCCCAGCTATGACAACATGTGAAGCTTACTGCTGCCCAAGCACAACAGATCTCTGAGCAAGCTCAGGAAATTGCCTAACTCCAGGAGCATAAAGTCCAATCAGCAAAGAAGATTGAGGAGTTGGAGACATCTAACAGGTCTATCATGCTCAAGCTAAAGGTAACAAAAGATGAGCCTTTGAAGATCAGAGAAGGTGATGATAATGATGATGGTGATGATGAAGATGATGATAGTGATGATGACGAGGGCATTGATGATGAAGAGATAAAGGAAAGGCAGAATGATAATGATGATGAAGAAGGAGATGCAGCTGCATCTACCTCAGCTCAGGGTCAAGAGGCGCGTACCAATAGAAATCAAGACCAAGGAGCCTCATCTTCTGTCCCACTTACTGACGCGCCTGCTATTCAGGGCAAAAGTAATGATTAGACATTTATGTACTTGAAAACCTTTTGTAATTGAATAGTGTATTAATATCATGTATTAATGTTTATATATTGTAATCAAATGTTTGATAGTCTTGATTAATTACTAACAATTGTTGTGTTACATGTTTAAATCAAGTAGATCAATCATCTCAGCAAGATTAGTATGATATTACTCCCCTTCAGCAAATCAAGTCTCAACTTACAATGATTATTGATTTGCAAGGGATCGTCAGAAGGTCAGTAAGCTATACTCCTGAAGAAGGAGAAATCATTCATGACCTTACCGACGAACAACTTGCTGAGATATTCTGACTCATTCCGGACGAGATTGTCAAGGACGCGCCAACTTTTTAAGTTACCAGTGACGATGAGCTCAATGACATAGTTGAGATCGAGATCGAGGATGACACTTCGAAGCACTATCCAGAGTATGATGACAAATAGGGAAATGTAGTCCCCAATCTGGGTGATACTCTCGTCAATGATACGTTCAAAAAACTAGATCAGATGGAGCAAGAGTCCGAGAAGAATAAGGATCAAGCCCAAGCCTCAGACGCAGATGTCAACATAAAAAAGGCTGAATGGGCGGCTTTTTTTGCAGAGATCCGAGCCCAACACACTGCTCCACAACCGAGTGCCTACACCAAGTTCTACAAAGTGAAGAAGCATCTAAAGGTGTCAGGAAATATTATAGCTTAGGCATATTTTGAGGATCTAAACGTGTATGCCGTGAAGAGAGAGAAGGGCATAGAGTACTTTAGGTTTCCACATGATCTAAAGACTCTTCTAGGTTTTGACCTCAACCGGCTGGCACGACTGAAGTTGCTATATGCTAATCCAAAGAAGATGTCTGGTTTGAGGCTGCACTGAAGAAAGAGTACCACACCAGGTGGGTCAACTTCAAACCTCAATAACCGATGAGGTACATCAGAAGGTCTGAAGTTGATTCCATTACTGGAAAGCCGAAGATAGTGTTGAAGTGGAGTCCTCAGCGCACGATGTCAAGAATCCCCCTACGGGAAATGCCACATGGCTTCACTCCACATTTTAAATGTTGGTACTATGATTGGAGAACAGGTGAGACGGTCATAGTTTTGAACAAAGAAGGAAATATGGAAACTATCCGGGTATTTGACCTAATGTGGCAAACCAACTTGTCTGCTGATGATGTCTACACTTTATACAAATAGCCACTGTTCTATGACATGCAAGACATTGTACAAGCCCTCCAGTTCCAAAACATTATAAGACTATGTTTCGCGTTTGAGATAAATGCGGGAGTTAAAAGAAAGGAGAAGTATAAGAAGGTTGATGAGCTAATGAAGAATGTTAGAAAATGATGTAAACTAGGTCCAATGGGGAGTTTGTAGATACATGTGTACCTAGTTTAGGAGTTGAATGTAAAATGTCGTTCATGTCTTACATATATGTAATTGAATGGGTATGAATGAAATGAGATGTGTTATTGATGCTTATAATGTTTAATATTTCTTTGTTTATTGTGTGATAACACATATTGAACTAACTATATAGGTTTGTGGTTGTTTACATTATTCTTAGTCAATAGTGGTTGAGAAACATGTTTAAACTTAATCGTGTGAAGTTCTCATGCGAATGGACCATGTTAATGGACCATACGCATGAATACTTCACGCTAATGGACCAGTCGCACGACTGAACCAAGAGATTGGATCAGTCGCACTATTGTGACATAATATTGACTCAGTCGCACGACTTGACCTTCAATCGTGCGGATGGATCAACTGCATGCTTCAGTCACACGACTGAACCATGCTAATGGTTTAGTCATATGAATGGAAAACCCTAACCTATATATACCACTTAATTCATGGAAAAGCGTAACAATTTGAATACCTACAAACATAATCGTACCCTAGCCGTCCAGAGACTCAAGAACACCTGTTCCAATTTCATAGATCGCAGTTAATCATCTTACAATCATTCTTAACGTTTTGATTCATTATTAGATCGATTATACTTGTGTTCTCATTGATGTATCGCCAATCAAATAGGATTCCACACTATTTGGTTTGGTATACACGTAAATCAGTTAGTACTCCGTATCTAAACGGTCCTAACAAAGGAGAACAAGAAGGTTCTCCTGAAGTAGTAGTTTGAAAACTTCACCTTTAAAGTAAGTGAAACCATGACTCAACAATACTTCAGGTATATTGAGACTGTACATACCCTAGTGGATGGAGGAGTTGCTTTTGAGAACAGAGACATTGTAACGAAGTTCATGTCCTCACTTCCTAGGCAATGGACACGCTACTATGTGGTTATCAAGAGGACTGAGAACCTGAAAACTCTCACCCTGACAAAGTTATATGGGATTCTCAGTGGCTACTAGATGGAGATGAACATGCAAGGTTCATCTGGCAACTTCGACAATCAAATGGGTTCAGCCCTTCATGTGGTTGAAAAGGATAGCATAGAACCCCAATATTATCTCATATGCTACCCTGACAACTCACCAAAGGGTCCTTTCATTACCTTCCCTGAGACACTAAGGGAGAACTACACTCAAGGAAGCCCATTCGAAGAGACAAGTTCTTCTCAAGCCTTTGTGTCTTCTGATGAAAGTTGTTGTAGCTTTCATTTCACCCTTGAAGACCAAGACTGTATCCATCCAGATGATCTGGAGTACATGGAGATAGTCCAGCAGATGGCTCTTCTCACTCACAGAGCCAAGAAGTTCTACAAACGGACTGGAAGGAAGTTTCCAAGCAATACAACAAGTGGAATGTTTGGGCTGGATAAAAGCAAAGTCAAGTGTTACAACTGTAACTTGATAGGCCACTTTGCCAGGGAGTGTAAGGCACCTAGAACAAATGGTGGCCAAACACAATCCAGACCAAACTATATTGATAAAGCTTCCCAGAATGAGAAGCCAAAGCATACAAAATTTAGGAATCAGATCAAAGACCTCATAACTGAGCTGACTGAGTGCCAACAGAGTATGTGATCAGCAAAGCCAGGGCAGAAAAGTGTGTTCTTGAAGAATAGACCTTCAAGAACATGATATACTCATCCCTGCACAACAAAGTGTGCTATCAAAACAAGCAGGGACTAGGATCAAATGAGAGAGCTCCTCCATACACAATCTTATCTATAAGATTACCTATGTGTGGAACTTGTGAAGATGAGCTTCCTCTCATAGATCCTTTGAGTGAAGAGGATGAAGAAGTGATCGTGAAGAATCTCTCTGAGAAGAGTGAAGAAGAGGAATCTAAGAAGGGCCACTATCCTTATGAGAAGAAGAAGAAGAAGACTGTGATGACCAAGTCAATGAGAAAGAACTTGATCAGAAAGAGCAAAAGAAAAGCTAGGAAGGCTCATGTGATCAAGGCTACTTTTGACTCTAAGGAGAAACAAGTTTTTTTTATCTATGTAGGGTTTGAAGTAGTAAAGACTGAATACATCAACCTAAACTCTTCTACTAAGAGTTCTGGTTCATGATCAAATTATCTCAGTACCAAGAAGAAGGCTGATATGTTGTGTACCACTGCTACACAGTTTGGACCATCCAACTCCAAGAATAGTCCTAAGCCCAAGAGGACTGTCTTAGCATCTGCAAAGACGAGAGTGGAGAAGGGATGTGACCAAATTCAGTCTTGTTCCCAGCAGAAGGCTCTTGGGAAGAAGAAAATGGAGTGTGTGATGTGTGAAAGTACTGCTCATCTTGCTAAGGACTATCCATACAATCCTAAAGGTACTCTTCACATGACCAAGACAAGGACTTCTAAGAGTTCCAAGAAGATTCAAGCTTCGGAAGAAAAATCTGTTTCCTTCGGATGCTCCAAAACTAAGAAGAAGGCAAGTGGAAAATTGCCTTCGGAAGAAAAGTTGGTCTTGGAAGGAAGGAATACTTCCGAAGCACTGAAGTCTGCTGTAGTGTCTGCAGAATCTTTTGAAGGGCCGGTCATCAAAACTTCAAAGTCTCAAAAGCTTCTGAAGTATTGAAGGTCAAGTCCAACCTTCCAAAGGTGGTGTGGAAGTCTAAGAAAGACCATGTGACTGAAAATTCTCCATCAACAACAACTCAAGATCCTCCTAGCACAACCATAGTGAGCCCAAGACAAATAAGGCTTGGGTTTCCAAATGTAACTAATCTTTTTCTTTATGCACGGACAACTCAAGACAAACAAAAATGTCTGGATCATTGACAGTGGTTGTTCCAGGCACATGACAGGCAATAGGTCACTACTCCAGAACTTTGAAAGGATTGATGGAGGACCAATTGC